>LYNE01003889.1:24898-37671 GCA_001662545.1 Rosa x damascena
GAGCAACTCCTATCAATTCAAAGAAAATGGAAAAACTGACCGTTGGATGAGTTTATTACAATAAATTATGAGTGTGGTAAAAAATTTAGCCAATTTCACCATATTTAAAATCCGATCGGATTGGTCAACCGATATGTAGAATATATATATATGCACATCAGCACATATTTTATATAGAAGTATAAGAACTTCCACACACACACACACACACACACACATATTGATACACACACACACACACACACACACACATATATCTATATATATATATATATTTATTATGCGGTAATGCATATATATCTTTTCTATATATATACATTTGGAAGCTTCACATGTTGCAAAAAAGAATACCAAGCTCAAGGAGAAGAAGACAGTAACAGAAGGCCCAACTAGCCATTTTTTCTCACTGATTCTACAACCTTCCATATATATGTTTATAAACACACATAAACACACACACACACACACACACACAAACACACATATATATATAACACACACACACACACACACACACACACACACATATATATATATATACACCTATATCTATAGAGGGCTTCCACTAAGGGATCCCTTTTTTTTGTCTTTTATAGGGATATACATTAGACCAACTTTTAAATCATATTTTCACATCTTAACCGTTCACTTTTTAGGTCATAATATATAGATCACTTATGCAAATTTTCAGACAAATTGGTGATCGTTAAGGCATCCAAAACTGCAAGTTACACGAACGGACCGAATCTGTCGAACCGGAACCGTTCATGTTTATAATGGTAAATTGCAGTTTTGGATACCTTAACGATCATCAAATTGGCTGAAAATTTGCAGAAGTGATCTATACATTAGGACCTAAAAACTGAACTGTTAAGATGTGAAAATATAATCGAAAAGTTGGTATAATGCCTATCCCTATAAAAGACCAAAAAAAGGGATCCCTCACTAGAAGGGCCCTGCCTATATATATATATATATATATATATATATATATATATATAACACAAACACATATATATAAACACACACACAAATATATATCTATATGTGTCTATATATATATATATATACAGTCCGTCTCAGGTGCGGACTTCCGTACCGAGCGAACGGTACGGATTTCATGTTTTCGACCACTTTCCGGCCACATTTTTACATCTTAACCGTCGTTCAGTTTTTAGGTCCTAGTGTATAGATCACCTCTGCAAAATTTCAGCCAATTTGGTGATCTTTAAGGTATCCAAAACTGCAATTTACCATTATAAATACGAACGGTTCAGGTTCGACAGATTCAGTCCGTTCGTGTAAAATGCAGTTTTGGATGCCTTAACGATCACCAAATTGGCTGAAATTTTGTAGAGATGATCTATACACTAGGACCTAAAAACTGAACGGTTAAGATGTAAAAATGTGGCCGGAAAGTGGTCGAAAACAGGAAATCCTTACCGAAAATTTGGTACGGACGTCCGCACCTGAGAAAGTTCCTATATATATATATATTTATAAACACACACACATATCCACATATATATATAAACACACACACAGACACACACAGACACACACAGATATATATATATATATATATATATAATATTTTACGGGCTTTTACCGGCCGGGTTTTTGCGGGCCGGCCCACTACCCACCGAGGAGGGCTTTTGCGGGCTTTTTAAAGGGCCGGGCTTGGCTTTTAGCCCTCAGGGCCGGCGGGCCTCCATCGGCCCACTTGATCCACGGGCTTTTTGATGACGTTAGGTCATCCTTGTTACGATATGATGATTCGTCCACTAAAGACTTCACATAGACATCCATTCTTAAAAGTGAAATGAAGCACGTACGAATCAAAAGTTGATTCCTAGACTAAGTGTGATAGCCGCAGCTGCGCCCGCCGCCATTCACCTCCAACCTAGGGCTGGAGTAGTCCATATCCATGACGCCATGGATGGCGTCTATCAAGGTGATGACGCCCCAGATGATGCTGCAATCACTAACTTTGCTTCAAATAGCGTTTCAGACGCTCAAGCCCAACCAAAATCCTCATTGGTTGCTTCTAAGACCCCTTGCTTGTTCTACAAGGCCTGTTCCTGAGGGAAATTAGGATCGAGACCATTCTACGCAAAGGATAAGAAAATACTCATTCTGTTCTTACATAGGATCCGAGAAGATTCTGTGTACCGATTCAACCAACTTGCAGACGTTTAAATATTTCATGATGTTGGTTGACATGCTAACATGCTGGTCATGTGTTGTGCCATTGTCAACTTTTAAAGCTACTTATTCTACACTCCCAGCATAGATCATATAGCAACGGGCTCACTCTCTGGATCATCTCATTCAGTTAATTCGACTTGACAATGCTAGAGAGTTTACATCAAAGACTTTCGATGATTATTGCATATCATTGAGACTGATATTGGACATCATATTCCCATGTACACACCCAAATGGTCTTGCGAAAATGACTACGATGGTAGCCTAGACATTGGTACTGTCCACCAATCTCCCTATATCCGCTTGGAGTTATGCAATATTGCATGCAGGTATGCTAATTCATCTACGACCCACTGCCACTCAATTTAAGGGCGGATTCATATATAGGGGAGCTTAGGCACTTTCCTAAGCTGGTTTTTTTTTTTTTTTGGTTACCTTGGATTATATAGATTGGGCGTGGTTACCTTGGATTATATAGATTGGGCGTAGGCAAGCAATGTAAAAATGGCAGAAAATAGCAAAACCAGATGAATTTGAGGAAGAAGACGACTACAGTGCGGTCAATTTTTGTTTTCTTTGATAGCAGCTCAAAATGACGTCGTTTTGAGCTTTTCATTTATTATTAATGATAGGCCAAAATGACGTCGTTTTAAAACTAAATATGGAAAAAAAAATTTTGATGCACAATTCAAATAGGACTTGGAGTTAGCAAACGTCGATTTGTCTTTGACTTACATCGTTCTCCCAAATTCCCAATTTTGGAGAAGAGCTTCAATATCTCTCTCTATTACTATTCATTGGATTCATTTGGCAATCGAAGAATTGAAGATTGAAAATTTGAAAGCTCTTATTTTGTTCTTCAATTAATCGATTGAGTCTTCCTTCACAAGTTCACGGTAAGTTATAACTCATTCCAGAACCTATTCAAAGCTCATGAAATTTAGATTAATTTAATAGTCTTTTCGCTTAAATTTCTGGTTCTGTTAATTTTTTCGACTATTGTGATCCTTGAAATTGAACCATTGACAATCAAGTAAGTTTTCTGCTTCTTTATTTTTTTTCTTTATTATTATTATTATTTTGGATCGTGGCGTTTGATGATGATGCTTTGATAGTTTGATTCCTATAATTATATATCTACTGACCATATTTATGCTATTGAATTTCATCAAATTATGCTAGTGAACTTTATCAAATTAGACATTAGTTTATCCATTTGTATGCATTTTGTTATTTTATGGAAATATCTTTTATGCATAAAATTCAATGATAACAGTTATGAAGAGACATTTTAAAAAAGTATCGAGACTAGAGGAGACTTCATCTTCTACAAAGAACAATGTTGATAGTGAAAGCTCAAAGAAAAGTGAACTTGAAGCCATTTTGGATAATCTTCCTTCAGACCCTGCACGTTGAAAGTGTATCTTGGATTATGATCCAAATATTCTTGATCAAGTTCGACGGCGTTATTTGCTGAAGGGTCCTTGTCAGCCTCGAAACCATGAGTTTCCCCAAACATTAATAAGTGGACCAAGACGACGTTTTGTCCCTTCTTGGTTTGATGAACATCCGGAATGGTTAGAGTATAGCATATAAAATGATGTTGTGTTTTGTCTCTGTTGTTATCTCTTTAAACCACATCATAGTGACCAAGGAGGCGGTAATAAATTTACTTGCAAAGGTTTATCTAATTAGAAGAATAAAAAAGGACTTCAAGATCATGTTTGAGGTCAGGGTAGTGTTCACAACCAAGCTTTACTAAATTGTCAAGCTCTACTGAATCAGAAACAGCATCTTGAATCAGTTATTAGTCGTCAATTGGAATCCTCTAAGAATAACTATTACACTGTCTTGAATGCTTCAATTGATTGTGTTCGTTTCTTGTTGTGGTAAGGTCTTGCTTTTCGTGGTCATGATGAATCTGAATCCTCTAACAATAGAGGGAACTTTCTTGAACTTCTAGAATTTTTTGCTGAACATAATGACAGTGTGAAGGCTGTTGCCTTTGAAAATGCTCTTGGAAATCTACAGTTAACATCACCAGTTATACAGAAAGCAGATATTATAAATGCAGCTACTGTTGAAACTCTTAATGCAATCATGTTTGATATGGGTGATGCACCATTCCCTATTTTGGTTGATGAAACACGAGATCATTCAGTAAAAGAGCAGATGGCAATTGTTCTTTGCTATGTAGACAATAAAGGCCAAGTAATTGAAAGGTTTGTTGGCATCCAACATGTTAAAAGTACTAATGTACGAACCTTAAAACTTGCAATAGATGAGTTATTCTCCAAAAATGGGTTGAGCATATCAAATCTTCGAGGATAGGGCCATGATGGGCCTAGTAATATGCAAGGTGAGTTCAATGGTCTTAAGGCATTTATCTTTAAAGAAAATGATTGTGCATTTTATGTTCATTGTTTTGCACATCAACTTCAACTTGCCCTTGTTGCTTTAGCTAAAAATCATGTTCTAGTTGCTTCCTTTTTTTTCTTAGTGACAAGAGTGGTTAACATTTTTGGAGCATCATGTAAATGTCATGATCTTCTTTGAGAGCAACAACAAAATGAGGTGATGGAAGCTCTTCAAAATGATGAGCTTCTAAGTGGAAGAGGATTGAATCAAGAAACTACTCTCAAACGTCCTGGTGATACACGTTGGGGTTCACATTACGACACCGTACTAAGTATTATATATTTCTATGTTTTCTTCCACAATTAAGGTAATTGAAATGATTATTGAAGATGGAACATATCCTAATCAGAGAGGGGAAGGTAGCAAAAATGCAATCGTTTGACTTCATATTTTGTCTATTTTTAATGAGACAAGTGTTAGGAGTCACGAATGATTCATCACAAGCATTACAAAAGAAGGATCAAAATATTGTCAATGCTATGGATTTAGTCAAGGCATGCAAGCAGCAACTACAAAGAATGAGGGAAGACGAATATGAATGGGATAATTTTCCTGACAAGGTTTATTCTTTTTTGTGGCAAGCATGGTATCAAGATTCCCAATATGGATGATGTCTTTGTTGCACAAGGGAAATCCCAACGGAGAGCTGAAAAAATAACAAACCTTCATCATTATCGAGTGGAGGTCTTTTATACTGTGATGGATAGACACCTTTCAGACTTGAATGATCGTTTTAATGAGGTAAACTATGAGCTTCTTTTTTGTGTTGCAAGTTTAAGTCCAAATAATTTATTCTCTGCTTTTGATAAGCAAAAGTTACTCCGTCTTGCCAAATTCTATCCAAGAGATTTTTCTGAAAGAGATGTCTTATCACTTGAAGACAAGCTTAATATTTATGTTAATGAAATGCGATCCAATAGTGAATTTTCTCAATTGAAAGGAATTGGTAGTCTTGCTAAAAAATTGGTGGAGACAAGAAAGCAAAAAACACATGCATCAGTCTACAAGCTTCTAACTTTGGCTTTAGTTCTATCGGTTGCAACAGCTTCAGTAGAAATAGTATTCTCAGCTATGAACATTGTGAAGAATCGACTTCGTAATAGAATGGGAGATCAATGGATGAATGATAGTTTGCTTGTTTACATTGAGAAAGATACATTCACTAGCATTGGTAATGATGCTACAATGCAACGTTTTCAAAATGTGAGATCGCGTCGTGTACAATTACTATCTCGTAGTTGATTGAAAACTTGTAATGTAGTTTTATTTATTTATTTATTTATGGAGTTAGCATTTTCAAGTGACTTCAATTATTATTTGAGAACTTTGCCTCATAATCCCTAACACTCCTAGTCTGTTGGACTAGCAAGATGAACTTTTTCTCTAACTACTCCTTCACTGAAGCCAAAAAGTACTTATTCCTGAAGAGTTCCACAAAACCATCCTAGGTCATGGTGGTCATATCCCTAACCCTCTGTCTGTAGTTCCACCACACCCGTGCATCGCCTTGAAGCATAAATGAGGCTATCTTCCTCTTTTCAATGCCGTCACAGATGACCATCTCGAAGTAGGTCTTCATGTTCTCGATCCATTGATCTGCTAACATGTGATCCATACTTCCCTGGAATGGGATTGCTCCTAGCTTAGAAATCCCCTTTGCCAACCTAGACAGATGAGTGGCATCCCTCAAATCTACCACAGGTGGAGCAGGAAGCTCAGCACTTGATGCCTCCACCTGATCCTCGAAGATCCCCTCAATAGGAAGGATCCTACCCCTACCTCAGGCTTTACCCCCATCTCTGGGTTTGCCTCGGTTCCTAGCTCTACCTTGAAGATCCATCACCTAGTAACATAACTGTTTCTGTGTGAGAATACGGAACGAGAACTAAGTATGAGGTAAGGTCGAGTGGGAGAGAGAAATGACACAAGCATGTATAGTGGTTCACCTTGCCCTTGAGGCAAGGCTACTTTTACTTAGATATTTCACTATGAGTGAGGCCAATTAAGTGGCCTTTGTAGCATACAAGCGTGGGAATCATGGATCCCATCCCTTTCCAAGAAGGGGAGGACTTCCTCTTATAACTAAAGGAAGCCCCATTATATTCTATATTTCCGATGTGGGACAATAATACACATATTTGCTTCTCTTGAAGCCTTTTGGAGAGCATGGGAGGGTAGCCTCTAGGAGAGATACCTGCCGACCTCCACCACAGCGAGGTAGCTCAGGTGTTGGTTTACCGGATGCGTGTCGTAGGCGGGACTAACTATGTCACGGGGCCCACCTACGAGGTCGTTGGTTATGCTTAGCGGTATGTGATATAAGTGGTATTAACAAGTACCCTAAGTCCCCGAGTAAGAGGCACTTCTTGGTTCGGGAGTTTAAATTTGATGCCGCCAAGTATGAGTGACAACCCTGTTGAATGCCATAACCATACTAGTCCCCCAACTTCATAAGCAAGAAGGGGCTCTTCAGGTCTTGTAAAGTTTTCATGGCAGGTTGGTGCAACAGGGGCCCATTATCAAGCTAATACCTGCTAATAAAATAAGAATGTACAAATAGCATTTGATTGCACTAGGGAAATCTAAGTCATAAATGAGTCAAATGCATCGAGGTGTATGAATGTTTATATGAGATGCATGTTACAAATTGTGTGTATGCACGTATTATGTAGTGTTGACATACGATGTATAAGTCGAAAATGTATATGGTTGTGATAGCATACAAAGTGCATATGATGCATAGATGTGTGATGAACACAATGACACATACATAATACGTATATGTTGTATGCGTATGATGCATATGTGTTAGGACCGGGAGTGTTGTTACTCGCTGAGTCCCCCAAGTCATGTAATTAGTAACTATTTGCCATATTAGCAAGATTATGGCGTGACCATGATAGTCCCCCGAGTATAGGTTAGAGGAAGGGACTCTAACTTACTTAACCTGAACGTATAAGCCATAACCCTATTATTTGGCTCATGTGTGACGGGAGTGTAAGAGTTGAGTTCGCTCATGTCGAGCGAGTGATAGGTTGTGTGAGTTGTGTCCTATGGTCTTATTAATGGGATGTAAAAAGAATTTAATTGTTGCGGTCAACAGTAGGTGAAAATTTTAATATTTCCATTAATAGACCATAACACGAAACTCACACGTATCGTTAAGGCATAAGCATGATGTTTGCAGATGCCCGGAAAGTATGAGAGCGAAGCTCATTGATATATAGTCTAGTTCAGGTACTACCTCCATTTATGATAAGTGGTCTGAATAAGTCCCCCAAGTGTATAGGACGCTCGGGAGGTGAGGTGACTCAAAAGAAAGGGACTGGACCTTGGCTTACCCCTTAGGGGTACCGCGCTCCAGGCGAGGATTTTGATGCAATGGACTAGACCTTGGCTTATGTAAGGGAGCTACCCTTTAGTTATACCGTTGGGATACCTAGCTAGAGTAGATAATTTATGAGGGCTTGAGCTTTCTTAACCCGGTCCCGGTGGATTCGAATGAGGACATGTAGGCCTCCTTTACCCAGTGGCATGGCCCTGGGTAGAATGAGGGCTTGAGCCTTGTGACTTGTGACTTGTGACCCGGTGGGGTCACATAAGGGCATGAGTGTAATACCCTGAAAATTAGTTATTAATTTCTCAGAATTTCCTGGAAATAATTAAGTGTTCGTTTGAGCTATTTCGTGGTTCGAAGGTGGAGCGGAAGTGTTTCGGACGATTAATTATTCAAAAAGTATG
Organism: Rosa x damascena; assembly: GCA_001662545.1. Taxonomy (NCBI): domain Eukaryota; kingdom Viridiplantae; phylum Streptophyta; class Magnoliopsida; order Rosales; family Rosaceae; genus Rosa; species Rosa x damascena. Next base: position 33,266 of record LYNE01003889.1, read on the forward strand.
GTTTTAGGGGGGGTGTGAAGGTTGACTTTTTATACATTAGGATTCTATGAAAACTTCCTTCACAAAAGTTGTAGAGTGCATCGATACGAGTTCATGGATATGTGGATCACGAAAATCGGAGTTCATATGAGAAAGTTATGATCGATTGAAAAGTTGGAAAATTTTTATAAATAACAAAAATTCTGGGATTTTTCATAAAACCCCAAAATTTCCCTTTTTCCATTTTCTCCCCCAGAATTCTCTCTGTTCTCTCTCCTCTGCGCGACCCGACCCGGTACGAAACCCGGCATCCCGACCCTACTGGATCTTTCACATTCGGCCACCAACGGTGACGCAACCACCGGTTTAGAACTTAGACCAACGTCGCCAATTGCCCTCTAGTGCTCGCCGTCGACGACAATTGTCAGAAGTAGCAGATCAGATCTCCCACAGTCGAAGCTTTCGGGATCCGACCGGAATTCCTGATTTCCGGCATCCCCTCGGGTCGATCATCAGCTTTCTGGAAGCGTCTTCTCCTCTAGATCACGTTCATACCCGCCTTGAAGGACAATTCAAGTGTAGAGTGAAAGATCAAGGTTTGAAGATTTAGACGGCTCTGGTTGAATCTGGAAACGTGATCAGACGATCGAGATTAATTCAACTCCCAAGCTTGATCTAGGACGATCTAGACCGAATCTCGCTTCGCTCCAGGTATGAAAGTTGCTCATCTCTTCAATATGAACATGTTTGTAGTTGGTGACTTTTCCATTGGAGGTGGTTACCCGGTGTTGACCGCCGTAGTTGATCGGGCGTTGACCGCTCGCTGTCGACGGCGCGTCAGACCATATTTTTGGGTCCTGTATTCAGTTTATTCATCTACGCATCCATACAATCGTTTTGATATATTATAGGGTCATATTGGAAAAAGTTGATGCATGCTGGATTTACGATTCTACGCGTTATCTTCGGTTTGCAATCCGAGAGGATCTGACAGTCAGATTTACTTCAAATTGTGATATGTTGATCATAGAGCTGTTCCGATGACTTTGTGTGGTCACGGATGAGGATCCGACCGTGGGATCATCATTTAAGTGTGTTTTATGATTCATTTGCTAAGTTGCGATCATATTTGATTAGGTGATTGGTGGATTTGTATTGGACGGACAGTTGTGATTGTGATTTTGAGCTGTTAAGAAGACGCAGCTGGATTTAGAGGTGAGTAAATCTCACATGGTTCATTTACGAACTGAGCTATTTAATTGTCGGAATTGATTGATAATTGTAAATCTTTTTCAAAAATAAAGAGTTGTTTGAAATAATATGAACTTGATCGACTACTGTTCATAGGGCTACGACTCACAGGTAAAAAAATGAATTTAAGTATAAAATGAATTTCTTGGTTTTAATATGTATGAACTATAGTTGGTATTAGTGGAATCCCTGAGTGGATGACTACATATATATATATATATATTTACGTGAAATATATATATCTTGATGATGTGGCATTGTGATATGCATAATAATTGTGATTTTATGCAAGTAATTGTTTTGGGCAATTACTCTTTATGGGAATGTAACATTTTGTGTAATTGGTGATTATATTGTGTTGAAAGTGTTCATGAGTTATGAGTGTATCATGTCGAGTCATGTACGACTTTTAAATGTTTTTGGATCTACAGATCTGGGTCATAGTAGTGACAGAGGCAATCATTATCGTAAGGCTGAACTTCGGCCGAGGTGACAGGTTACGATTCAATTAGAGCTCTGGTTTGTTTGCCATTGTATTTCAGGGGAGTAACACGTGGGTTACATGAAGCCTTTGAATACACATTTTAAATTGTATTTCAGGGGAGTAACATGGGGTTACATGAAGCCTTTGAATACCCGTTTTTAAAGAGAGTTCGTGTAGGTTCTTTCTTTTATAGTCCATTTGAGGGACTTGTGTTTCTTATTGATTTTGAATGAATTGTGGAGGTGATTTTAAATGTAATCGCTTGAACTAAGTTATATGCTGGGATTGCCTTTTAAATTGTGTGATTTTAGGTGATCTCCTGAACTGATTCTCTATGCAGGGATTACTAATTTTAACCGAGTGTGATAATATGTTTTGTTGTGTTTTTTGTGGAGTTAAATGTTGTTGCTTTAATTTATCTCACGAGTTGAGAAATTATAAGCATGCGTGACATGAGTCATTTTAATTGGGTTTACTCACACGAGCTTGCAAAAGCTTACCGGATTTGTTGTTTCAACCCGGTGCACTATTCCATGGTGTAGGGTTTATTGTGCAAGTTAGAATATCGATTAATCGTCGTCGAAGCTGAGGTGTGCATTCGGTAGCATGGACGTCGAAGGGTACTCTTAGTTTTAAGTATTCCGTTGTGGAGTGAGTTGTGGTGGGTGTGTTTACTTATTGAATTGTCATTCAGTTTAATTTGTAAAATCTCGGTAATGTAATATGTGACTCTAAAGAACGAGTCAGTATTTACATGGTGAGCTCAATTGTTTAGTTGCTTAATTTAAATGAAAAAATTTCTAGGTGTTTTTCTTGTGCTTGTTAAGTTTTCGCGTTTCGGATTTGAATTTATTTATTCAAAATTCGGGGCTTGACAATGAGCCTCCTTAACCCAATATGGGGTTGAATGAGGACCTGTGGGTCTCCTTTACCCGGTGGCATGGCCCCGGATAGAATGAGGGCGTGTACCTCTCGTACCCAGTGGGGTAGAATGAGGGCTTGGGCCTCTTAACCACGTTGGGGTACCTCACATGGTTGGGGGGTTTTATGCAAGGATTTGACCTTGGCTTACCCCCTAAAAGGGTACCGCGCTCCGGGCGAGGATTGTAAGTGCCGCATGTTACATGCTGTTTTGTGTGACATGCATACATGTAGTAATTTTAATTAGATTGCAATTAAGTTAAGCATTAACACGTACGCATAAATGTATATGCTATCAAAAATTAACGCATTTAAAGACATGCTTAGATAATAGTAATTGCTATTGAAGCATGTGAAGCATGAGATAAATCAAATTGGAGGAGCGTAAGATGAAACTTAGCTTGTGCCGATTGAAGGAGGTGACAATTGGGGTTGACCTAAATACCAAATCATGTTGGAGTTGTCCAAGCATGACATTACATGTGATCAACGAATGATCGTCGATAATTTGCTTGGCCTTGTATGTACAAGAAGATGCTTCCTCCAAAGGCAAAATAGAATAAGTGATTAGTCATTTATATGATATAATTTAATTGACGAATGTAAAGATAATTTTTTTGTATAAATGTGGAATTGATTAATCTATTAAAAGATTTAACAGATCATGCTCAATAAAAATTGAGTACACAATAATAATCACGACATGGCACATAGTCCGGACTCATCGCATAAATTGCATGACACTAGATATCATGCAGTAGCCATCACGAGTGGTCCTGATAGAGTGATTATCAACAACCTTTTAAATAAACTTGAAAAAGTAAAAGCAAATGTGCTTAATTGAACTTTTGTTTATATAGTGTGGCTAGACCCCATTGAATCATTTAATTATGCACAAATGTATGTTTGAACATTTCTCAAAGAATTGGGAGCATATGATGCATATGAACATATCATTTTCGAATGGAACTCGAGAGGCATGAGTGGTGGGCTCATGAACTAGCATGTTAATTTACAATGGAAGACCATTCGGATTGTAATTAAAATGTGTGAGGGCAAGAATGAAAATTAGGCTAATATGTGATCTCGTTCTAATGAAGAGCGAGAACTAAGAAACTGCCACTAAATTTGGTACTGATGCATAATTGCAGCCATTGTTGAGTATTTGAAAATTGAAACAAATAGAAGTGTAGTAAGCTGACTTATATGTGAGAGTCAATTGATAAGTATAATTAATTGTAAGGAAAATGATTTGTGGCCTCAATGAGGCCTAAGATTTGTGGCCTCAATCCTAGGTGTCATGCTATGTCATCTACACACATCACCTATTTGCCAAATCATGTCATGTAATTCTTGAGTAAAAAGACTATCTTATCCTTCCAAAATCTAATGGCTATAAATTATTTTGATTTTCATCTAAAAATAAAATATATTATTTTTTTTTTTTTCTTTTTTTTTTTTTGTTATATATATAATTATATATATATATATATGTTTGTAAATATATATATATATATTTATACACACAAACACATATTTGTATATAATTTTTTTTAACGAATTACATATATATATATATATTCACAAACATATATATAATTCGTACAGAAATTTATATATGTATATTCGATGTAGAATTAATATGGTATAAATATTTATATATATATATATATATATTTAATCAAATTTAAATAGTCTTTTTAAACATATACATTGAAAAAAAAAGTCAAATTTAAAATTGATTCCACAAAAATGGAAAGAAAATATATTA
>LYNE01003890.1:11831-37669 GCA_001662545.1 Rosa x damascena
ATTTGTATCCTTTTTTTTTTATAAGTCAAAAATTTATTGTTTGTCACCGAAACTTAGTAATTAAGCAGAAGTATATGAGACAACTACATAATTAACAGCACCTTGAAGGCAAATGCAATACGATAGTTAATTCGGTTAACAGAACAAATGCAATTACAATAATTCCTAAGCAGTGAGCTAGTACTTCCTGGAGTACGTATGGTGGTCTTTTTTATTTTTAATTAGCATTAGTACGGGTAATGTACTTGCATTGTAACTAGCTAGGTCATGGCCCAAGCAGTAACGTCCACTATTCCTACCCCTTGATCAAATCGCAAAGCATTCCACACAGCTGCAGAGGCGTCAACAATATTGCTCAAGCACGGTGGCTGACCGCCATGTTTTCCGTTACATCCAGCACGTGAATCACATTCGTCCACCACTTTAGCCATCACAGTCACCCCATTAGAGCAAGTGCACCCGTAGTCAAGAAAAGACAAAGTCGAGAAGTCAAGAATTCGACCAGTCAAGTTACTATTCACTGCCACTGGACATAGGTTTGCACCCGTTTTTTTTCTTGACCGGTCAAGACTGTTCATTATTATATTTTTTAACTGTTCGTTGAAAATCGACTTTTTACACATACATAATTTGGGAAAACTTCCTTCATGAAAGTTATAGAGATCGTCGATACGAGTTCGTGCATATGTGGAATGCAAAAATCGGAGTTCGTATGACTTAGTTATAAATTTTTGAAAATTTGAAAATTTTCTGTCTCTTTCCTCATCTTCCTGATGTCACCCACGTTCTCTGTCCTGCAGTGCTGGAAACTCCATGACTTTGGGCAAGAAAAAAGTCATGGCCTTGCCCTTTTATTTGCCCTTGGTCATGCAAAGCCAGCTCTTGGCTGGGGAAGGTCTTACCGGTGGAAGCTGAAAATAGCTTTAGCTGGGCAACACATCATCATTTCTATGTCCATGCCCGGTCAAGTGCAAACCGCTGCACTTGCTCTTAGTTGCCGCAACCGTTATCATGCTCCCACAACGGGACCCACTATTGTACCCCCCTAGTGGATAGTGCCACAATTAATTAGCTCACTGTTGTCAGGATATTGCGCGTCACACTCCGATGGGTCCCCCGCCGTCACCGCCTTTGCTGAAATCGTTGAGGGTCAGTTTGGCTCCAGTTGGTGACGTTACTGGCGGCGAGCATGTGAATGTAGGGAAGGATGCTTCATGGCAAACTATAGAGCCTGAGAGCAAGTGCAGCGGTTGCTCTTTGACCGGGCACCAGCTCAGATTTGATGAGGTGTTACCTAGCTGAAGAAAATTTCACGTTCCACCGGCCCAAGCTTCACCAGCCAAGAGTTGGCTTTGCATGACCAAGGCCAAAAAAAATGGCAAGGCCGTAACTTTTTTCTTACCCAAAGTCATGGAGCTGCCAGCGCTGCCCACTAGAGAACGTGGGTGACATCAGGAAGAAACGCAAAGAGACAGACGCGGCTTAATCCAAGGTTAGAAGAAACGGACCAATCCAGAAGCGCCATGTGGCCGACCTACAGCAGGATTTTGTCGCGAAGCGACATTGAGTGGGCGGCAGGACACTTGGCATCGAACTGTTGGCTTCTTAAGTGATTTTGATTCCAACGGTCCTTTAATCTGGGCCGTTGGTTTCAATTGAAAAACAGTGATCCAACGGTAATGAAGGAATAGTGAAAAAAAAGGGGTGATTTTTATGAAAGCATAAATTTTGTGAAATAAAAGTTGTGTTTGAAAATTCCTCTTATTAAAGCACACACCCTATGTTCAAAATAGTAAATTACATAAATCTCCATTATTATCATCTATTTACATCAAATATATTCTAATTAAATTTTTTTTTTAAATTAATGAACAGTGAAAAATAGTGCACAGTAAAAATGAGTAGTTAAAACACTAAATGAACAGTGGAAATGAATAGTTAAGTTTGATGAACAGTAAAATATGAACAGTCTTGACCGGTCAAGAAAAACAACGGGTGTAAACCCATGTCCAGTGGCAGTGAACAGTATCTTGACTGGTCGAATTCTTGACTTCTCGACCTTGACATTTCTTGACTACGGGTGAACTTGCTTTGAGGGATCTCAAGAGAGAGTTGGGCCGACGGCATTGAAAATGAAGGAAAGAGATTGATTTCCATGCATCACTTATATATGGTACTGAATTAACCTGTGGTCTATTTTGATCCTACTGGTTGCTCTTGCCATTATGACCTGTTCTTTGGAATCACCAACAAAAATTTGATCTAAATAGGTGGCATTTGCCTTTGTCATCATTTTTGTTCTCTCCTACATCACAACCCAACGTCACTTGGAAGCAATCACTTGTACATTCTATGATTAATTATTGATGGCCCTACCTAGGGCTGGGCATTTTAGCCCGAAATCCCGATCCGGCCCGTCAGGAACCTGCCCGTACGGTCCGGGCCTAAATTTTTTTTGTGCGAAACGGTTCGGGCCTGGGCCGAGATATATAAAAAACGGTTCGGGCCCGAGCTTAGTAATTTCAGAAAAGAAAAGCCCGTCAGGCCCGAATATATCACAAATGACATGTGTCTCTATTTAATTGGTTTAAAAATCAAGTCCATTATTATTCAGTGCACTCCACTCCATCCAATAATCCCTTCCACAGCACCCAAGACTTCTACTCCTCCTCAGATTTCTATTCTTATTCTAAAAAGAAAAACTTCTATTCTTCTTAATAGTTCAGACGGACCCAGACCCATTTTTTTTCCCTTTCTTTCTTCCTCTTCCTCCTCTCTTTCTTCTGCAACCTATTTTTTCTCTTCTTTTTCTCCTTCAATCCTATCTTCAGACCCAATTTTGTTTTCCCTTTTCCTTCCTTTCTTATGCAAACCTCATTCTCACCTAAACCTAGAAGAAAACCCATCCTTCGAATCCGCCTCTTATTGATCGTCTGGAACTACAAAGACTTCGACCTCTCCATCTCCTCCGAACCCAATTTCCCGCTAGCCCAGTTCGTTAGCCTTTCGGCTTTCGCGGCGAAGATGACATCTTCTCTCTGAGCTGAGATTTATGTTGATTCAAAGACAAAGGCTTCTTCTCTAACCTTGAGAAATCTAGCCCCATATCATAGATCTGTGGATTTAAAATTTGGAATATGCTTTTGTTGACAGAGGGTTGATCTCTTTGGGGAAGGGTATGAACAAGTTCAAGCGGCTGTGATTTTTCAGCAGTGGTTTTTTTTTTTTTTTTTTTTTTTTTTTTTTTTTAAGTCTGTTTGGGCCCGAAAGCCCGGAAACCCGGCCCTAAAAATTTCGGTCCGGGCCCAAATCGGTCCCAGCCTAAGAATAACACGTTTTGGGCCCGGCCCGAAAGTTTCGGGTTCGGGCCCAGGCCTAGCAAAATGATATACGGGCCTGGCTCGTGCCCAGCCCTAGCCCTAGCCCTACCAATTAATTTTTTTTTTTTATGAAACTGCATATTTTTTACACACAGATAACTTACAACGATTAAAAAAAAATCTCTAAATTTTCACGAACAAATGAGAAAAACTTTTAACACAAACAATAGGCTTAGAATATAGTTTCTACCTCCTTGTGGGACACTTTGGCTAGATGGTCTACACCCTGATAAGATTGCATGGACAGAGTTTGGGAACATAGCATGGGATCTAGGGTACAAGGAGAAGCCTATATCATACCACTTCAAGTTGCCTAGGACACTCTGCAATGGGGGTTGGATGCCGATTAGGAATGATGCTGATGCACTTGAGATGGTGAAGCTTATTCCCTGACGACAAGGCAGATTAGTGCCTTCATAACTGATAGTGGTAGGAGGAGAAAAAAGGAGTTTGAAGAGGATGATTTGAGACCTGTTGATCCAAATTGGGAGAATCATTTGAATAGGATGACAGCAGTTGAGAAAGCAAAGGCTAAACAAGATGCCAACATTTTTGGAAGTAAGGTCAAACAAAATGTGGATAACAAACTGAAGATATAAGGACAGAATGTGATTTTCTGGGAAATGGGGATTGCAGTGCACTGATTAATCATTTCTGAGCAGCAGAAACCAAAATAACAAACCAGACACCAGATTTTGATTACGCAGTGAAAACCTCAAATATGAGATTAAAAAACACTGCGGGGCTCTTACTCTTGAGAACCCAAAATAATAATCATCTTACTCAAAAGGATATGTTCTTGTACAAACTTGTATAGCACTTACTCGGCTATAAGTTTTAGACAAAAGCAAACTCTAAGTTTGTCTTCATTCTAGAACTCCTTCACTTGAATGATCTTCAAATCTTGTTCTTCTTCCTTCACAGTCTCTCTACTGATCTCGAGAGAGTATTATGCATATGAAACTATGATCACAAACACTTATACATGGACCAAGTGTTTTGACTCTTTGTGAAGACACAAACTCAAACAAAACATGTAAGACCCTATCACCAATTCTTGCGTTTATGAAAATCCCCCTTTTTGCCAAGTATATTCCTACAATATATATTCAACTAGCGACAACCACCCAAACAAAACAGAAACAACCCTAATTAGACTTCTATTAGGAAAGAGCTTTTATTCCAAGATATCCACAAAATCCCAGAATACCTAGGACTTAAAAACTACCCTTTTATTTATCAGAGAAAATCTTTTAAGAATGTAATTCCATAAAGCCCAAAACCAACTTCCTAAAAACTGACTGCAGATGCAAATGCATGTACCTGATACTTTGAGATCAGTAAAAGGACTCTTTGTATGGGAAAGCCAATACGACAGGTACAAGAGTTGTACCTACAATCTCCCCCTTTGGCATTCCTATACAAAACTATTCTATCACATGAAACTCTCCCTCAACAAGTACTTGAGAAAATTCACTCGAAGAAGTCATCAAACCTAAAACACTTAACCACACACACCTTGTGAAACAATCATGATAGTAATAAACATAAACTGGCAATTTAAGAGATCCATTGTAACATTAGTTCAAAGTCAACTACTAGCCATTAAAGCATGACAGAGAGCACACATCCACATTAGCCTAAACCATCTAAGTCAAAATAAGGCACAGAGAGCACACATCCACATTAGCCCTAAACCATCTAAGTCAAAATAAGGCTTATTCTCCCCCTTTTTGGATAGGTATGCCAAAGCTCAGGAAAAATATGCAAATGTGGCACGAAGAGAGTGAAGCTCCTCCTCAATGTGAACCACGCGCTGAAGAAGTGCACTCACATCAGTCTGAAGATAATCAAGTTTACGATTCACCACAGTGAATTGTTCAAGGACGGTGCGAGAAAGAGAGGTGGTGTCAACTGAGACTCCTTTGGTCTTGCTTTGACTGGAGCTGCGAAGCAGAGAACTCCGAGATAACACCTTCAAAGGAGGAGCCATGACATCAGCATCTGTAAACTTCACACATTTCGCTTGGCAAACAGCGGTGATGACGGAGGGAAAGACTAGGGCAACCTTTTTGTGATGACTACCCTCGATCAACAGCAGCTTTCTGGATGGCTACTCAGGAGGAAGATAAGGATGCTGGGCATTGAAGACATATATGAGATGAGCTTCCTCCAGGGTGATCTTACTGCTCTGGGATGATGGATAAAGAAAAGTACGGACCAGGTGACCTAACAGGCGACAAAACTCACTGAGAGCACCAGCAGAGAGCTCCTCAGGGGTGGCATCTGGACGATCCTCATAGATGGCAGCCACAACATTGTCAATTGATAAAGACTCAAGCACTGGATCAGTATCAGCCATCTCGGAGACAGGAGTGATAAGGCCCAATGTGTCTCTAATGGTGGTAGGAGTGAAGGGAACAGAAATGCCGCGAATATCATCATTACATCCAACCAGAGTGGCAGCATTAAGCAAAGCAACCTGCATTGGCATATTTGGAGAACAACAGGCATAGAACTCTCTAACCACAGTAAGGTTAGGAGTAGGCAACAGATCCAACACAGGTTCCCAATTAAAAGTACGCACAGTTTCAGCAAATAAGGTATCCAATTCATCGAAATTGAACCCCTTTTCATAAACCACCGGTCGAAAACATATATAAGTTTCTTAATAAACTCGTTGAGTGCGAGTCATAAATCGAGAATCCTTACGTGGTTTAGGAAGCTTGGTAGACCGGGAGGTGGAAGGAGCAGAGCGGCCGGAAAGGCGAGGACTCTTGGAAGGCGGTGCAGGCGAGGAAGGCCTGACCGAGCGACTATGCAACAGAGGCGCAGGCGACGGAGAGACTGGGACCAGATCAGAGGCAGCGGAATCGGAAAGGTTGGAGGCGGCGGAGGAATGCTCGGACCTAGAAGGTGACGACGGTGTGTGGGCAAGCGACCGAGAAGGGGAATCGCCCAATTCCTGAGGATGCTCAGAGTCCTTCGAGGGGTGGAGGCGATTGGAACGCCGAGAGGGACCAGTGGCCGGAGGTGGGGGCCGGAGCTTGGGGCGCTGAACGATGTGCTTGATTTGAACCATGGTGAGAGGAAAGAGAGAGAGAGCGGCCGCGAGAGGGAATTGAAAAAGTGGGGAAAAACAACCTAAGCTGAGATACTTTAACCAAACCGTGAAAAAGAAAAAGAAAATATAACAATTTTTTTATTTTTTTATTTTTTTTAAGTATGAGTTAGTACAAAATAGACCCAGAGACCAGAATCCCACAAGAATAACTACAAGAATGAAAGGGGAAGCAAATAAAATGCGGCAAAGTGACCAAGTCTTGAAACTCCCTCTTAATTTAATATGGTATGAGGAATGCAAACATGCTATGCAAACACACAATGATGTTGGGCTGTATCCACGGGCAATAACTGACTGAATTTGCATAGCTTTTCCAACAAGAGCAACACCACTTAACCAGAAATAAGAGTGCAACAAGATGAGTTTACACGAGTGAAGGTATTCCGACAACCACAAGGTAAAATAGAGGATGAGCGAGTATTCTAGACCGCTTGTGGTGTAGAGTGAACATATCTTAAGATGGGGTGTAAAGTATTTGTGGAAACCTGAAAAGCAAAGCTCACATAAGAAACACATTGAAGCACATAAACTTTATTCCCCCTTATAACACCGTGTAGGCATGATTTGGAATTTTTCTTTTTGCCTTTCACACAACATAACTATTTTTGTTTAATAAGACTAAGACCCATGTAACAAGTATTATGCCAGCAGCTCCCAAGTCAGATGATTTTAGGGTACTAGATGTAACAAGGACACCCCACAGAGCACATCTACTTGAGTCAATAGTCTCACAATCCACTGGGGGACCAAACCATTCCCGTTTCTTTCCAATCCTTATATCGTTCGTCACGACCGAGGCTTGTTTACTTTAGGAATAGCCTGGCCATGCTCCATAAACCAACTACATTATATATATATATATATATATATATATATATCAAGGAGCAAGCAACATGAATAATTTCGTACATGAGCAATGAGAACAAGCCAACCAACAATTAAGATGTAACACCACTTAGAGTATGTGTGCATGTGAGGGTTCAAGAGTGTAGAGAATAGGTTGTTCAAACTCACAAGTACATAGTGAAGTAAGTACAAATTCAACACGGGCTAGGCACCCTATTGCACACAGATTTAAGGAAGAAACATGGCCCTTGTCAATCTAAGTTCAAATCAGACACTTGGGGATACGAGCCATGATTTCAATCCTAAAGTTCCAGAAACTGAAATTAACAATGCAGAAACGAAAAGAAAATGCACCTATGCTACCATGAAGACATACAAAATGAATGCATGCTGATATATGGAAATTAAGTAAGAGTTTCAGAACTTAGAACACCAATGGCACTTCTAAGTGATTCAAATCGTGCATTATCCAATGGTTTTGTGAATAAGTCTGCTAATTGATACTCAGTGGGAACAAATGCAAGTTTAAGTATTTCTTTCTCAACTAAGTCTCGGATAAAGTGATATCTCATGTCAATATGCTTAGTGCGAGAGTGTTGCACTGGATTTTTAGAAATATTGATAGCACTTGAGTTATCACAAAATATGGTTATCTTACCTTGGGAAATTCCGTAGTCTTGAAGCATTTGCTTCATCCATAACATCTGAGTACAATAGCTACCTGCAGCCACATACTCTGCTTCAGCGGTGGAAAGTGATATACAATTTTGCTTCTTGCTATGCCAGGCCACCATGTTGTTTCCCACAAAGAAGCAACCACCAGATGTACTTTTCCGATCTTTCAAGTTTCCTCCCCAATCTGCATCTGAATAACCTGCAATTTCAACATTAGTATCAAAGGTAAAGTAGATGCCACAATTCACTGTACCTGAGACATAACGTATAATCCTTTTCACTGCCTCCAAGTGACATTCCTTCGGATTTGCCTGAAAACGAGCACAAACTCCAACACAATAGGATATGTCAGGCCTACTAGCAGTGAGATAAGGAAGACTGCCAATCATACTCCTATAGAGAGTTTGATCAACAGATTTACCTGTGAGATCCTCACTAAGTTTGGTATTTGTACTCATTGGATTAGTGACCATTTTTGCAGATTCAAGTCCAAACTTTTTCACAAGATTCTCAGCATATTTAGTTTGTGACAGAAACATACCTGCTTTCAGTTGAGGAGCTTGTAGACCCAGAAAGTAATTTAGCTCCCCACACATGCTCATCTCAAATTCACTTTCCATGATATTAGTAAATTCTTTAACATAAGTATCAGAGGTAGAGCCAAATATGATATCATCAACATAAACCTAAGCAATCATGACATAGTTTTTATCCCTTTTCACAAACAAAGTTTTATCTGCTGAACCTCTATGGTATCCTTTACTCACTAGGTAGGTAGATAAACGCTCATACCAGGCTCTTGGAGCCTGTTTCAAACCATACAAAGCCTTTTTAAGTCTATACACATGATCAGGTTTACAAGGGTCTATGAATCCCTAAGGCTGTTCAACATAAACTTCCTCTTGCAAGACACCATTTAAAAAGGCACTTTTTACATCCATTTGGTACAACTTAAACTTAAGATGACAATCAATAGCAAGAAGAAGTCTAACAGATTCAAGCCTTGCAACTGGGGCAAAGGTTTCATCAAAATAAAGTCCTTCAATCTGTGTGTACCCTTGAGCAACAAGCCTAGCTTTATTCCTAGTAACATTACCATGCTCATCACTTTTATTTTGAAAAATCCATTTGGTACCAATAACATTGAATTCACTAGGCCTAGGAACAAGATACCACACATCATTTCTTGTAAACTGATTCAATTCATCATGCATGGCGTTTATCCAATCATCATCATTCAAAGCCTCTTTAACATTCTTGGGTTCAATAAGTTAGACAAAACCACAATTGGAAATTATGTTTATGTTCACTTCGTTTTCAGTCAGAAAACAAACAAGAGCAGAATCAATACTAACCTGGGATGCAGCTTGTCTGTGCATTTGAATTCTCTCATGTAAGTCCCCAATAACATCCTGAGTGGAGTGATCTTTCTGAAATGGTTTGAACCCTGTTCTCTGAGCTGGTGGAGGATCAAAAATAGGATCATTTGAGGAATCATCCGTTTCTTTATTCAGTTCCACATTTACTCGACTTCCTGAGGGTTGATCCTCATCTAGATTAACCTGAACAGTACTCACAGCACAATCATCAATTGATACATTATAGGATTCCATTACAGACATGATTCGCTTGTTGTACACCCTGTAAGCTCTACTATCCAAAGAATAACCAAGAAATATGCCTTTATCGCTCTTAGCATCAAATTTACCAATATATTCTCTATCTCTATAAATATAGCAAGGAGAGCCAAAAACACGAAGATGACTTACATTGGGTTTCTTACCTTTCCATAGCTCATATGGAGTTTTGTTAGTACCTGGTCTCAAGAATGCACTGTTTGCATTATAGCAACCAGTGCTAATTGCTTCGGGCCAAAGGTTTGGAGTAAGTCCAGCTGAGTGTAGCATCACTCTTCCCATGTCTAGCAATACCCTATTCTTTCTCTCAACTACACCATTCTGTTGTGGGGTAATTGGAGCTGAAAACTCATGTGAAATTCCATGCTCAAGGAAAAAATCAGCAAACAAAGCATTCTTAAATTCAGTTCCATTATCAGTCCTAACTCTAACAATGTATAAGTTTGTGAAATGTTTTTCATTTGTTATTCTTTTGCACAATCCCTTAAAGCTTTCAAATGTATCACTCTTCTCTTTAAGGAAATTTACCCAAGTAAAACGTGAGAAGTCATCAACTACAACTAAAATGTATTTCTTACCACCCATGCTTTCGGTTTGTGAAGGTCCAACAAGGTCCATATGCATAAGTTCCAATAATGAGTTGTAGTGGATGAATTGATTGCTCCATGTGAGGCACGAGTTTGCTTACCTGCCTTGCAACCGTCACACATCTTATATGGTTTACCACTCAGAGAAGGCATACCTCTTACACTTTCCTTGTGTGAAAGTTTCAGCAATTCTTGAAAATTTACATGCCCCAGACGTCTATGGCAGAGCTCAAGAACATCATCTGATGTCTTGGCTTTCAAACATGTCTGCACTTCAACAGATTTATTAGCACGTACATGATAACAATTATCTTTAGAGCGCAAACCACCCATAATATTTTTGTCATTGTTATCAGTAACAATACATCTTGTTTTATTAAAATTTACATCCTCATAATCATCAGCTAATTGACTAACACTTATGAGATTTGCATGAAGTCCTTCAAAAAACAAGACATTTTGGAGATTAGGAATACCTAGAGTATTTACCGTTCCCTTACCCATTACTTTTGCCTTTTTTGCATCTCCAAAAGTGACTGATCCACTGGTAAACTCACTAGAAAAGGACACAAACCAACTGTTTTCACCGGTCATGTATCTTGAGCAACCGCTATCAGCGTACCAAACATCACCTTTCTTATCTGCAAGTGCAGTCAAAGCCACAAGATAATTGGCTTCCACATGTTCAAACTCATTTCTAGAACTGTAAGATGAAAGCAAACACGTTGCATCAATACATTCATAAGACATGTCATAATTATCAATCTTAGTTGAGAAGCATTTAGGTCCTTTCTTAACCCAAGTCTGTTTTGTTTTCATTTCCAGATCCACGGGGATTGAAGCCAGCTTTGCAATCCTGGCTATCAGGTTAAGACCTTCTTTCAACTCAGCTTGCAACGAGGCAGGTGAGTTAAATCTCAATGTTCTTCTCTGATTTTGAGTGACCCTACGAAGCATATTGCACCTAGGACGTATATGTCCTAATTTTTCACAATAATGACAAGTAGGAATAAAAATTTTGGGGTTGGGAACATACCTAGGATGACGCACAGAGGTGTGCTTGTCAGAACTTACCGAAAGATTTTTCTGATGTGAATGAATGACTTTATGAGGTTCTGTTCTTTCAGCCAACTTGGAGCCAGATGGTTTGTCAATAGAGCTTTGTGAATTGCTTGATGAGCTCTCACCTTCCACACTTTTTACAAAAATCAAAGATTTGCATGACTCACCATTATATCCTAATCATTCCTTATTACCATAGGTTTTGGCAATTCCCATCATCTTAGAGACTTTTTAAGACCCTATAGAGAATTTGTTAAAGCTCTCCTTAACCCTCAATAATTCTTCCTGCAATTTTTCTTTCTCAAGGGTTAGAGAAACATTTAAGGAGGATTGGGCCTTTATTTCAACCTGCAAAACCTTGATTTTGTTAATAAGCTCCTCATGCTCTTTGTTCCAGTCTTGAGACTTGGACTTTCCCTACAAAACTTTAATCTTATCAACAAGGTTAGTTCGTTCATCTTCCCATTCTTTCAAAGATAATTCAAAGTTTTGCTCAATTTTTTTCTTTCTCACTCCTTAAGAATTGAATTTCCTCTTTGAGTTTATTATTTTTCTTAAGAACAATTTTTGAGGCATTGTACATTTGCTTGCATTTTTCATTTGTTTCTTCATCAAAAGAGTCATCTTCTAAATCAGAAACATCAGACAGTTCAGAATTAAAGGAGGAAGTAAGAGCAAGATTTACTTCTTCACCATCGAATTGAGTGCTATCATCACTGTCACTCTAAGTAGACTTTAATGCCTTGTTACCACGCAAATTGTACCTCTTATTGCCACAATCGGCAGCAAGATGTCCAATTCCACCACACTCAAAACATTTTGGTTTTTCAGGAAAATTTTTCTTTAGAGGGAATTTAGCAAACTTTGGATTTTTGTCAAAACGATTTTCAGACATTTGATCCCTCTTTGAATTAGAAATTTTTTTTGAAGTATTCCCTGAAGAATTTTTGTTTTTCAAAAAATTCTTAAATTCTTTAGTTAGCAAGGCTAAATCAACAGAATCATCAATAACTTCTTTCTTTTTTATAGAAGAAAATGTAACATTTTTTACCTTCTTTTCAGGCTTGAGTCGCATCTCAAAAGTTTTGAGATTTCCTACCAGTTCATCCAAAGTGTATGTGTCAAGGTCTTGAGCTTCCTCGATGGCAATCTACTTGGCTTGGAATTTTGAAAGAAGAGCCCTGAGAAACTTCTTCACAATTCGGTGCTCCTCAAATAGATCATCAAGGCTGCGGCATTAGCTTGTAACATTGAGAAGTCGAGAATGAAAGTCATCAACCGATTCATCTTCCTCCATGGTCATGTTTTCAAATTCCAATACAAGTCTTTGAAGCTACTGACCTCTAACCTTCTTGTTTCCCTCATACTTGACTTGAAGCAAGTCCCAAGCTTCTTTGGCTGTGTCACAATGGCCAATTCTCATTCTCTCCTTTTTGGACAAAGCTGTGAATAGTGAATTTCTAGCCTTAAAATCACAATTTCTGTTACGAACTTCCTCTTCTGTCCATTGCTTTCTAGGTTTAAGAATTCTTGCAGATGACCCTTCCACTTTCTTTGACTCTTCGGACTTGGTTGGGTGTTCCCATCCATTCTCAACAAGATTCCACATGTTTTCATCCTGAGAGTAGAGAAACGCTCTCATCATAATCTTCCATTGTGAATAGTCTTCACCGTCAAACAAAGGCGGGAAATTTATAGAACTAGAGGCCCTGTCACGTTTACGTTCCATCCTTGACCACAGATCAACTAAATAACTTTAGAACCTGCTCTGATGCCAAAATGAAGATACAAGGACAGAATGTGATTTTCTGGGAAATGGGGATTGCAGTGCACTGATCAATCCTTACTGGGCAGCAGAAACCAAAATAACAAACTAGACACCAGATTTTGGTTACACAGTAAAAACCTTAAATATGAGATTAAAAAACACTGCGGGGCTCTTACTCTTGAGAACCCAAAATAATAATCGTCTTATTCAAAATGATATGTTCTTGTACAAACTTGTATAGCACTTGCTCGGCTATAAGTTTTAGACAAAAGCTAACTCTAAGTTTGTCTTCTATCTAGAACTCCTTCACTTGAATGATCTTCAAATCTTGTTCTTCTTCCTTCACAGTCTCTCTACTGATCTCGAGAGAGTATTATGCATATGAAACTATGATCACAAACACTTATACATGGACCAAGTGTTTTGACTCTTTGTGAAGACACAAACTCAAACAAAACATGTAAGACCCTATCACCAATTCTTGCGTTTATGAAAATCCCCCTTTTTGCCGAGTATATTCCTACAATATATATTCAACCATCGGCAACCACTCAAACAAAACAGAAACAACCCTAATTAGACTTTTATTAGGAAATAGCTTTATTCCAAGATATCCACAAAATCCTAGAATACCTAGGACTTCAAAACTACCATTTTATTTAGGGAAAATCATCTGTACAGTACCTGACCTTTGCCCCATTCTAAACTTCAGTACCTCACGTTTAGAAAATATCAGAACGGTACCTGACGTTCTAACCCTGACCGAAGATTGGTACCTAGAGCCGTTAGCTTCGTTATAAAAATTGACAGCTGCCATATTTTGATCATTAAATGACCAATTTACCCTTCTTTTTTTTCCCTTTTTTCTCATATAATAAAATAAAGCAAAAAAAAAAATTTGTTTTACTAAAATGCCAAAATGAAAGGGTGAGGACTGAGGAGGGTCGTAGGAGGGAAGGGGTCAGGCGGCGACGGCGGGAAAACTCAAGTTGTGATCTGCCCCCAGCAATTTCAAGGTGGCGGCGCAGCACAACAGCACTCCAACAAAGTCAGTGAGCAATCATCCATCAGCTACAACCACCATCACCATTACCACAACATCACTCCAACAGAGTCACTCGAGTGGCGAGAGTGGCTGGCTTCGTTAGAAGGTAGTGGAGGAATTGGAAAGTCATCATCCATCAGCCACCATCACCACCACCACAGCCAAAACCACAACCACACGACCCCGTCCCCAAATTTTTTGATTCAAACAACACCCGTAGCAAATTTCAACCCAAAACACCACCAAAGTGGTTAAGGAAAACAACTTGAGAAGATTTCCATCTTGATCACTTTGATTTCCCGAAACCCAGACAAAGCCAATTCCTTTAGCAAGTCATTGGGTTTACTTCTTGGCCAGGTTTAAAGTTGGGTCCAACTCTGATTCAACGCAGAGCAAGAAGAAAGTGGAGCTACTAGAGAAGATAGTGGAGGAGAATGAGAGGATGGTGGGTCTGGTGATTAAACTGGTTCACCGAAAAAACAAACCCGGCTACCAAGGTCGCTGTTGCAGAGGGTAAAGCAGCTGGAGAGGGTTCTCATCAATGAGAGATTTAGGAGAAGAGGAGACATGATGTAGAATGCAGAGAATGGTTCTTCTAGATTCTGAAAAATTATTTCTGGGTTTGACCCAAAGACCCCAAAATCTCCATCAGCTCCGTCTAGCTCCCCTCCTTCTCCATCCTCAACTCCACCATCAACTTCACATTCTCCCAATACGTCGTCGTCCGCAACCCCAGCAGCTCGCCGCCTTCCGCCACTACCACAGCACCAAATTGGCTTCATGTTCATCCCTCCCAGCAAAATCGAACCCGGTTAGACCCAGTACATGGCCACCACTTTCGCCGTCAACTCCTTCCCCGTTTCGGATCCCAATCTTTCAGGAGCGGTCCATGGCCCGATGGTCTCTCCTGAGTTCGGCGACGGTCTGAGCGAATTTAACTGCGGCGAAGGAGGCGGGTCCACGATGGAGATAGAGTCGAGGCTGCAGTCTAGAGAGAGAGAGAGAGAGAGAGAGAGAGAGAGAGAGAGAGAGAGAAATGAACAGTAGGGAAGAGAGAGAAAAATAGAAAAAAAATGAATTAGATAAAACAAAAATGGATTAAAATATGAAAGGACGAAAATATCCTTTAACTCTTAGTTTTTGTAACGGAGCTAACGGCTCCAGGTACCAATTTTCGGTCGGGGTTAGAACGTCAGGTACCGTTCTGATATTTTCTAAACGTGAGGTACTGAAGTTTAGAATGGGGCAAATGTCAGGTACTGTACGGATGATTTTCCCTTTTATTTATCAGAGAAAATCTTTTAAGAATGTAATTCTATAAATCTCAAAACTAACTTCCTAAAAATTGACTGCAGATGCAAATGCATGCACCTGATTCCCCGAGATCAGTAAAGGGACTCTTTGTATAGGAATGCCAATATGACAGGTACAAGAGTTGTACCTACACAAACCAAGGTAGTTGATTCTCTAGGAGCAAAATGTCAATGCATAGGAAATGAAACATGCAATCCACATGTTGAATATTGGTGTTTGGCTCCAGTTTTGTTGCAGCTGGTCAACAGTCTCTTTTCTTGTGTGGGCGTGCCAGCACCGTTCAGGTGCTGTCATTGGGGGTGTCCCTTGACCTGACTTCTTTCAAGTGATTGTAGACAAGAAGAGCACCAACCTTGTCGCATGGGTCTTTGTGCCTCGTGATGAGGACTTTTTTTGAGCTTCTTCAATATCACACAATCGATACTCGACGTTGTAGATCAAGCAGCGCAAAAATCACCGGGAAGTGAGGAGAACTTGCTAAAGCGCGACTTTAGCTTGGCTGGAGGGTTTGGTAGCACTGACAGTCGGCTCTTGAGAAGACTAGGACTAGAGTGTGAGTACCGGTAAGAGAGGGAGAGGGATTGCTCTAGAGAGGCTTGGATAATCTTAGAGATTGTTGTTGATGAATTGTGTGTTGAAGTGTTTCATTGTAACCTTTATTTATAGGCTACCATGCCAAAATGGTTAACCTTAAACAAATGATAGTGGAGCACTAATTGGAGATAGTGGAGCACTAAATGGAGATAGTGGAGCACTAAATAGAGATAGAAATGATGAGTTTTGGAGTGATTTTGAATCACTTTCGGCTCCTTTATTCCTTCAAGTATATCTCCACAAAGAAATCAGAATAGGCCTTCGACTTCTGCATATAAAATGATCCACAATGAGTGTAGATCATTGTGGTGAAATTTCAGAGCTTAATTCCATATTGTTGGGCCGAAAACTCTGATGGAATCCTCACAGGTCCAGTTTTCCAGTTTTGCTTCTGTAGACAATTGGACTGATTTTTTGAAGGCTTTCCACTCTAAACTAGCTCTGTTACTCTTCATACGAAATGATTCTTGGGATGTCTAGAATTAATCTAGAAATTTTCAGCTCATTTGGATCTTGGTTGGTTAGTCTGCTTCCCCTCCTTCCTTGTTTAGCTCGGTTTCTCCTAACTGAAGTAGGAAAATGTGCTAAAGTTGACTTTGCATTTCCATGCTTCCATCATTTCCTTTTCTCACATAATTCTCCATAGTAGGCTTTATTTAGCCTCTAAATAATATATTTCAAACTTGTCAACAATATATAGCTTGAGCCACTAACATTGGTTCAATTTCTCCAAGACACGCCTTGTCAGGCCAAAATGCTCATTTTGGGTCCAAACATTGCCCCCCAGACTCAAAGTCAAAGGTCTTCGTCTTGACTGAAGAGGTCTTGAATCAGTACCGCTCTTATAATGTCGTTGCTCCAAAGCCACTTTTATTGGCTTGAAATTACTTGACTGATTCCATATAGACCTCTAAATAGGCCATAAAACTTGAACGCCACAATCTGAATTGCCTTTGTCATGAACTGACGCTTTCTTTACCAACTTTATTGCTCCCCATGTATCTGATCTTTGGTATGCAGTGAATTGGCGAAACTTGGGCTGGTTGTAAGAGATCAGAACTTTAGCGTTCCCCCCATGCGAATGAGACTGCTTTAGATCGCGAATGAGGATCCTCCTCTTCCTTGGTGGTAACTTCGCCATGTGTATAGCGGCAAGTATCTGCCTTGTTCGCTGGCTCTCTGTTGATTTTCTCAAATGTAGGTGTTGGAGCCACTTCCCTGGCTAAATCAAGTTTGATCAAGGCCTATGTACTTGGCGAAATAAGATGCAGAATAGCAAACTGTTTGCTGTCATTTAATCCTTCGCAAGTCTTATGCTGAAGAGGATGATTGGACCATGGCTATCGACATCATGACATGTGACCAAGCAAAACCACCATACTTGCTGCAACTTTAGCATCTAAAACCACATGGGGTTTAACCAATTTTTTTATTTTATTTTTTAACACATCAGGCCACTATGCTGGCCTTGCGGTTGTAGGGAAAGGTGCAATGCCATCTCTTCACTGCCGCCTCAGATGTAATTCACAAGATGAAATAATGATTAATTAATTAACAACTAGAGCCGCTCACTGGCCCAGCTAATAAATTAATCTCCAAAAATATCTGAGCTATAAATCAAAGTGTAATGGAGAAGTGTTCCTTGCGACTGAGAAATGGCATCCAAGAAACCATTCGTTATCGATCAAGCATATGAAATCACTGAGAAGGCCGCATTCACCTGGCGGACTAACATGGGTGTTCGATGTAGAAGTTAGACTGGTGAGGAGAGAAGTCGACTGATGGGCTTTGGTGGAGGTGATAGTCAAGCGAGTCTGGGTCCCACACCTCGCGATCGTTTGCCGGATGATGCAATGGCCTATTATGGGCTTCCCATCCGCCATTCCATAGTGACTCTTCTGCAAGTGCCCGGCTATTTTAGCAGTTGGGGACCAAGAAGGAAAGTGGGCTTCTGGCCTACCATCACTCCCGAGGAAAATGTTTGGTATCAGGAGGTCCGAGCTAGAGATTTGACCCGATGGGATGCGGTGGGTATCACCCAAACCATCGATCTATGCTTCTGTCTTCCCCATAATACTATCCCTGCACCGCTAGCCGCCGCTCTTTGCTTTTGGAACACCTCCAGCAATACATTCGATTTCCGGTTTGGGCAGATGAGCATAACTCTGTTGGATGTTCTTACCATCACGGGGTTGGCCATTGATTTTGACCCCTATGTGCGTGGTCAGTTTGATGGCATTCAGGTCAGTTTGAGAATGGATATTGCTGGTCGGGGACATCACAACAAATCCTACTCATTTTGGCGCAACTGTTACTGCACCCAGCTTGACCATACAGAAGGTATTGCATTCCTAGAATTCTGGCTTTGCAAATTTATCTTTTGCACTTCTTCCAACAAACTGAGCCCTAGAATTCTCTGGCCACTGCTCTCTATAATGGTATTTGCGTTGGCCTTGGGCAACCTGTATTGGGTGCGTTATTTCGCTCCCTTTATAGAGCCGTAATGCTCCCCTTCGATACCGACATTAGGGGCCCTTTCTGGATCCTTGCCTTTTGGCTGCAGATTTATTTCCCTCGCTTCCGTCGCGGTGATATTCCAAATGAACCTCCAGTCGATTCTGTTTTAGGGAACTGGCTTTGCCGCAACGTAAGGTATCGAGCTCCACCCTACTCTGAGTGTTTTATTTACTTGTACTTGCTGAAAGAGATGCCGGACCCAAAAATATTCATTTCTAGGCGATTCCCTCCTCCCCTTGATGATGGCTTTCTGCCCAGTGGACGGGATCATAGCGAAAGAGCTCTCATGGCCTTTCATCGCGCCATCTCCTGCTTAGATATTCGTCTTGCCACCGACTGCGTAAGTTACGAGATCTATGCCCCTAACCACTTTGCTCGCCAATTTGGGTTGGCTCAGTTGGTACCTTGGCCTCTGGTTAATTCTGCCAATTACTACACCTCTTGGCGGAGATTAGCCCCGCCTGGGTCTGCCCCTTTTCAGAATCAGTTTACTTTGATAGTGATTCCCCCTTGGGTCAGAACGATGTATCCTCTCAATGATGTCGATGATGATTATGCTGATTGGTGGAAAGAATTGTCTGTGAACTGTTGGGACATGCAATATGACAAACTCTTCGCCCTGATCTTTCGTGGCATGAGTAGTCTTGGTCCGGAGGACCGCGAGATTCTTAAGCGCTTCTCCAACCCTGCAGCACAACCCCCGTGACCTATTCTACCTTCTCGCTCATCACGTCCAGGGATACAAATCCATGAGCCTAGGGCAATAGTAAGTTTTTATCTTTCTTCACCATTCCTTTTTCTTGTCTTGATTTTCCCGCTCTTATTCCTGAGTGTGTTTTGCAGCAAACCACCTGGAGCAGGACAGCCTCTGTTCAGGCCGGGAAACAAAAGGCAATAGTAGAGGATACTCCTGAGGGGGAGTCTTCTGATAATGAAGATCCCGCTGAGGTAATTATGTTAATAACGATCCCAAACTTGTATATTTGGTGCTTCCCTTTTTTTGAGTTGTGATTCTTTTCTCGTACAGGCCACTGCTGTCTTCACTTGCAAACGCGATCGAGTTCAATTCGTCGAAGAGAGTTTTGAAGATGACGAACCTCTAGGAATGCGATTGGTAAACTCCGGCCCCGTCTTATCCTTTTTAAATTTTAGAATCTGGGCAGGATCTTCACAATGTACCTTTTAACAGGTCCGTCAGAGGACCACTGATCCCTCTCGCCTGAGTGAGGCTGGATCCTCAGCCGCTACAGAAGAGCCAACTCTCTCACTAGTTCAAGCATCAACTAACCCCGTGGCACCTCTTCCATCTCCCACATCTACAGAGCATTTGGAAGGTCCTACCATTCTAATAACGATCTCCGGTGACGACTCCTCGGAGCATGAAAGCATGGAAAGCCATTCTGAGGCTTCTGCCGCTTATGAGGAACTGATGACGACAGAGATTCTCACGGCACTAGAGTTCTAAGAGGTGAATGAGGCGAGGCCTCTTCCTCTTGGTGACCATGTACCAGATATTGATCCGACAACTTGAGAGGTAAGCCACTGTTGGTCAATGCTTTCCATTTCCTTTTAGATCCAACCCCGGTTTCTGACATTTCTGAACCTGACCAGGATTCTGTTTGTACTGAGGAGGTGGCTACAAACGTTGAGGGTCCTATCAGAGGGACAGTTTCCCCAGAGATGGAAAATGATACTGACGGTGGTGGTGCCTCCCAAGTCTCGCGAACAAATGAGACAACCGTCGAAGCTGAGGGCTTTGTGCTTGAATCTGCTCCACTTGCCCATAATGAGCAGCGAGTTGAGTTTCCAAATTCTCCCATGGTTGAAGGGACAAACCAACCTATTGAAGATGAAGAAATTGAGGAAGCTGTCCACCCTTTTGCATTGGTGGTTCATGATCCTGTGGTGCCTCCGCCGCCTCCCCTTCCTCCTACCAGATTCGAGAGATTGATAAGGGTGTTGGATGTAACGCCTCCTTCTGCTGTGGATGAGGCTAAAATGGTGCTTTGCAAACATCTAAGTCCTTAGGTATTGGAGACTGACATCCTCCCGCGAGTCTTTGAAACCCTAAGGTATCTTTGCCAGGAGAAGGCATTGACCCTGCAGCAATTTAGTGCCATTGACGTTCTGTTGAATGAACTTGGTAGGGCCCGCCGACATCAATCAGCCTCGAACTCCCAGGCTCACAACGTTCGAGAGGCTTTGAATAGTCTTTCTCGAGAAATGGAAATCTCCCGCGGTATTTTAAATGAGCGAGCCATTCGCCTGCGGGAACTACAAATCCAAAGGTCCGACTTCAAACTTCGAATCCAGGATCTTCAAGCCCGTTTAGCCTTTGTTGAGAATGCAATTGTTGCAGAAGAAGCTCAACTCGATGAACCTTTGGCTGCTTCTGAAGAAATGGGCCGCAACCTGGCCTGTATCAGAGAACGGGTCACTCAGGCCGAAGCTGGTGCCATTGCGGCGAAACTCCGCTTGGAGCCTTGAAATTGAACTTCAGGGGCCAATCTCTGTAGGCCTCCTCGAAAACCGTTCGGTCTCCTCACATGCTACTGATCCTCTAATAATAGCTAACTCCTCAAAAACGGCTCCTCACATGCTACTAGTCCCTTTTTCCCACGATTTGGAATCACTAAGCTCGATTTACTAACATTGGTTTTGACTCTTTAACCATCCATCCAAGGGTAGGGGTTTGCCTGAAGTCCCTATAAATAGTTATATTTTGGGCAGGGAATACTCACAACAAATCTTCTGAAACATTCAAGAAATGGCCTTTCAGTCTTTACTTCTCTTTCTCCTTCTTCACAAATCTTCCCCTTATGAAATGACCCTTAGCCTCTAAATTTTAGGCTTTATGGCGTAATCTTAATCCTGGGTTAGGCCTTATGGCGTAATCTTAGGCAACCCCGTGTTTTTTACCTTTGAAAGCCTGGATGGAATGTATAGGCTATCAGGGGAAAAAAAAAGTGCGGGGAGCTCCATTAGTGTGGGATCTCCGGTCATGCTAGATCATCTTTATTAGGATCCCCTACTTGGAGCAAATCGGGGAAGGGAGGGAAGCCAAATTGAGGCCAAATATCCTTCCTCGAACCCTTTCCTTTTGGAGTCGGACCAAACCGAGTCCTCCAGATGAGAAGGGCTTTGGTGGTCAACTCCTTCTCCCCCTTTCTCTTCTTGACAGAATCTTGAAGGGATGAGAAGGGATGGACTATTTGAAGGAATGGGTTCAAGCTACAGAATGGCTGTTCCCATACTTCACGTCCAACTAATGGTGGTTACCAAGGCTAAAGGGGGTGCAGAGACTCGAGCCGATATAATGTTTCTTCACTCTCTGCCCCTCCTCGAGATAATGGCGCGGCTCAACCCGACGTTGGATTCCATAGCTACTTCCTAGTGAGGGAGCTTGGAGGCTCCATTTTCTTTCACTGGAGTCTTCCCTTCTCATGGATAATGGTGTTGGCCAAGCCTATGTTGGATTCCTCTGCCACTTCCATGTAAAGGGGGTGCGAAGGCTTCGTTCCTCCTCCTTTTCCTTTCCTGAAGTCTGCCCCTCCTGGAGATAAAGGCGCGGCTCAATTCGACGTTGGATTCCATAGCTACTTGCTAATGAAGAAAAATTCAGAAGTTATCTGAAGATTCCTGTTTTGTATTTTAGCCACCTTTGGCTTTGTAATGAATGTATTGCTTTTGGCTGCAAAGCCACTTTATGAATACAATACTATTTTCTTATTCTGATATTTATCTTTTGGATCCACTTGCTGGCTCCAACTCAAAACTCTTAGTTTTATCTTCTTAATGAATCTTTAACTTCGCATTAACTAACTGTTGAAAACTCTAACTTGAGAAGATAATATTGAAAATGGAACAGTTACCCCCTCGAAAACAATTCGGTTCCCCACCGTGAGAGGATAATATTGAAAATGGAACAGTTATCTCCTCGAAAACCGTTTGGTTCCCCACCGTGCCAATAATCCCTTCTTTTCTCTTCGACTATCACATGCCTATATCTCATTATAAACCTGAATCCCCAATCTCAAAATAATTTCATCAACTCCAATCTTTCTAACGGCAATCTTTCTTGATCATTCATCATTACCACTCTTCAATTCTCGCATTTTCTCAACCCATTACCAATGGAACCACAAACTCGGCAACCAATTGAGGATGGAGGAAGCAACAAAGTAGTCGGGAGTAGTACTAACATGTTTTGCAGGCAGAGTGGTACCATGTGGAATCCCACTACATATCAAATAAGAATCCTTAAGGAGCTTTACTACAACAAGGGAGTTAGGTCCCCAACTGCATAGGAGATTGCGAGGATCTGTCTTCAGTTGAGACGGTACGGAAAGATCGAGGGCAAGAACGTCTTTTATTGGTTCCATAACCTTAAGGCTTAAGAGAGGCAGAAGAAGAGGTTTGTTTCGGATGTTCATGTGCCCATGCAAAGCTCAGGGCTTGTTGATAATAGTAATGGTACCAATTGGAAACCTGAGAATCAGTATATTAACTTCGGATCTTCTGCATCTGCTTTTGCTTCTTCAGCTGGTATGATTGCTTTTAACGGGCAGATGGGGAACTGTGGTGGTTATGGCTCTATGAACATGGAGATTGAAACCCTTCCTCTGTTCCCCATGCACGGTGAGGACATCTTTGGCAACATGAAAACTACTTCCGAGGGAGGTGGTGGCTACTGCTACTACTCTGATGGATGGGGCGGCTACAACGGTGGCTCTCACATTTCCCTTGAGCTTAGCCTCAACTCTTATGGCTCGACCCTATTTTCCCGCGAAGGTGTTTTCTCTGTGAGAGAAGAGAGAGAGCTGTAAAAATTTTCTGGAGCCGCTGACTCGGCTTAGTATTGTAAAAATTTTCCTATTGTAAAAATTTTTCCGGAGCCGCTGACTTGGCTTAGTATTGTGTAGTGTTGCCCCCCCTAGTGTTGCTAGGTGTAGCGAAGAAACGATGTTGGGCCTCAAAAACAGGCCTTCATGATTGGGCTTCTTGAGTGTAGGAACACTAGAATTGCCCCCCCCCCCCCCATGTCTTATGCGAAGAAACTGTCTACGACTCCTCCGAGTCCCAGACATTGGGAAAGTATTTCTTCAAGTATCTGCCATTGATAGGGTTATGGTGGACATCTCCATCCAGGTCCTTAAGATGAAAAGCTCATTTCCCTAAGATTTTATAAATGATGTACGGGTCTTCCCATCTTGGAGTCCATTTGCCGCGACCATCTAATTTTTTGCCAAGCGGGAGAATTGCTTTCCAAACCAACTCTCCTTCGCGGTAATTCCTTCCCCTCGTTCGCTTGTCATAGGCGTGAGCAACTCGTTGCTTTTCCATGACCAAACTATCTAAAGCCTCCAAGCGCTTTTCGCTAAGGTCTTCATGTTCCTGCCACATAGCCTGAATATAGTCTTCTCCAATGAGATGATGTTGCTCTTGAACTCGTAATGATTGGACGTTGACTTCCAAAGGCAGGACTGCATCATGGCCAAACATCAAAGCATAAGGTGTAGTCGCGGTGGGATTTCGCTTAGATGTGCAGTAGGCCCAAAGAGTCTCATAAAGGGTCTCATGCCATTGTCGCGGATTAGCTTCCAACATTTTCTTCAGCAAAGTGATGATGATTTTGTTGCTGGCCTCTGCTTGACCGTTAGACTGAGCATAATAAGGACTGAAATGGACGAACTGTATTCCCCATTCCTTTGCCAGTTTATCAACTTCACCACCCATGAAAGCTGCCCCCCGGTCTGAAACAAAAACTTTTGGGATACCAAATCTGCATATAACGTCAAAACCTATTCCTGAGAATATAGAACTCTATGAAAATTACACTAGTGTACATGAGACGTGGGATAGAAACTCTATCATAATTGATGATGTAGTTGCGCATTTCATTGCACATGAGTTTGTTGAGTCAGAGGATATCGAACCACTCTCCGTTGATGAATGAATGCCAACGTAGAGAAATTTGGCATAAATGGAAAGATGCGATCCAGGTTCCGATGGATTCTCTAACGAAGAGGAAGGTTTTCGAGCTAGTGATGCCAACACCTCCTAACATAAAACATGTTGACTAATGGGTCTTCGTTAGAAAGCGTAGTGAGAAAAAGATATGGTAATCTCGCCTTATGGCGCAAGGCTTCTTATAAAACTTCCTGAAATTGACTACGATGAGACATATTCTCTCTTAATGGATGTCATTGCACTCCACTACCCTGTCAGTTTGGTAGTTTCTGAATAACTGGACATGCAGCTTACAAATGTGGTCACTACGTATCTCTATAGGGATATAGATAAGGAATATGCATGAAGGTTCATGGTGAACTTCATTTACCCAAGTCAAGTGGCTCTAGACCACGGAGCGCGTTTACAAAGAGGTTGAAACGCTCGCTAAAATAACTACTTGATTGGGAAGGGATATGCCCACGCATTTCCATAACAAGTTTCGGATTCCATCGCGGTTCATGTTGGACATGATCTTCATTAGAAGCCCTTAAAGAGTTAAGGGAAATCGCTGAACACTTGAAATCCGATTTTGAGATGAAGGATTATGGGAGAACACGATTATGTCTCAGTTTGGAACTTAAGCATCATGTCGATAGATGCTTAGGCATTTTGACAAGGTCAAACCTTCAAGCACCCTCATGATTGGTCGTAGTCTTGATCTTGAAAAGGATCCTCTTCGTCTGAAGGATGATGACGAAGATGTGTTAGAGGCAGAAGTGCCTTACTTGAGTACAATAGGCGTATTATTGTACTTAGCTCAATGCACAGGACCAGACATCTCATTTGTAGTGAACTTGTTAGCTAGATATAGCTTTGCGCCAACGCGACGCCATTAGATTGGTGTAAAAGATATCTTTCAGTACTTGAGATGTACGATTGATATGGGCTTCTTCTATCCCTACAGAGAGAAGATGGATTCGGACCCATCACACACCAGAAACGCCGCCAACGCTGGCTTGCGTTCTCTATCCCCATCCCAAAACGATATAAGTGTTTTGGAAGGTTTTGCTGATGCTGGGTACCTTTTTGACCCACACAAAGGTCGCTCCCAAACTGGCTAAGTGTTCCCCATGGGAAAAGACCGTGATATCTTGGAGGTCTACAGAATAGACTGTAGTCGCTATATCTTCGAACCATGCAGAGATTATTGCTCTTCACGAAGTGGTTCATGAATGTTTATGGATTGGATCCATAATCACGCATGTTCGAACAATTGTGATTTGAAGTCTACCACAAGATGAGCCTACGAGCATTTAGGATAATGTTGTTCGTTTTGA
>LYNE01003892.1:0-14427 GCA_001662545.1 Rosa x damascena
TGCTTATTTATAGTGTTTTAGATATAATTATACGCATATAAATGCGTATAATCAGCAGGCACGAGTGACCTGGACTCATTTGCCGCTTACGCCGAGTTTCTAAATGACGGTGAATGGGAATTCCTGTATCACCGCTGCGAGCGGTTGGGGTTTGGCGGCCTGGAGGGGATTGTTCGGTCAACCGCCGTTAACCAATCGCCCTTCAGCACGGCATTTGGACACGTCGCCGTTGGACTGCATGAAATGTTCCAGGCGGCGTCAAGACAGCCCCAAGTTGAGCGGGAGCTCAGGGAGGAGGTGGCGGGCCTACAGATGGACTTGGGGGAAGCCCAAGAAAGGTTGGCTGATGTCGAGCGACGCTTGACAAAGGCTGACTGTGATGCGGCGGACGCTCGTGGCAAGCTGGCCGTTGCCATTGAGCGGGACTTGGAGCGGAACGAACAGTTCCTCAAGTTGGAGCAAGACATGTCCCTGCTGCGGGATAGGGTGGCCGCTAAGGATAAGAAGGTTGAAATCCTGCAGCAGGAATCTGCCGCCAGACAGGCTGAGGTAAAACAGCTGGAGGGTGAAGTTGCCTGCCTGAGCGCTGAGGGGAGTCGTGCTGCGGCCGCCGCCGTGGAGTCGTACAAGAAGTCGGCAGAGTACAAGAAGGCAATGACCGAAGCAGCGAAGGCCGGTGCCATGGCTAATGTGGAAATGCTGCAGCAGAAGGGTGCCATCGACTGGGTGAAGGCATCGATGTCGGTCGTGCCGCCAGCGAAGAAAACTCCGCCGTCAACAAGTACCGCCCTTGCCACTGCCCCTGGTCAGGTTAAGGGTGCTTGCTCTGGTAGTGGGGAGAGTGGCGGACTGCCGGAGGGCAACTCTCAGCGGACTCCTACCCAGTCCGAGGCGTCCCGTGCTGGGTTCCTGGCGGACCACACCCGGGCGGATGGTACAATAGAGACCCCCAGTCCCACAGCCCGAGGGTCCGACCAAACAAGCCGCTCACAGCCGCCGCTAGCCGCCAGTGGAGATGCCGAAGGTAGCGGAGCCGACCCCGCCAACCCCTAAACTAGGAGTAGAAGAAAAAAAAATTGTAGCCGCTAAGGCATACCTCATGTGATGTAAAGATTAGCGCTAAAGTTAATGAATTTTCAGAGTTTGGTTATTTTGTTTTCAATGTCTTGTACCGCCAGAGTTTTGACAATCTTGCTTTTTCCAACAAATGAAACATTAAAGGAATTAAAATTGATCCAAGTGCACAGTGTATCGGATGTGGTCCGCTGACCGGCGTTGCCAGTTGCCCTTAGTGCTAGACTTGGTAACAATGGTCTGAATAATTCCTCGTTTCATTGATAGCTGACTGATCAGTGTTTTACAAAAGCGGGGTCGTACCCGTTGGGTAGCTCCCCTTAGCTAAATATTGAACAAAAATTTAGCTAAGTCAAGATGCTCTTGGGTAGCGGCATGACTATTTGTAGTAATACCGAAGGTGTTCAGTATTCCAAGGGCGAGTCGTTGTGACGCCATCCTTGTCCATTAAGTAGAAGGTGCCTAGGCTAACGACTTGTACAATTTTGTATGGACCTTCCCAAGTTGGGCGGAGCTTTGTTGGTGGTGGTATGACTTCCTTCATTACCCAGTCCCCTAGTTGGAGGTTGCGGGCTTTGACCCTGGCGTTGTAGAAACGCGACACTCGTTGTTTGTTCTGGAGATTGTGCAAATAGGCTGCGTCTCTTTTTTCCTCTAGGAAATCCCTGTCGAGGTTGACGCCTTCGCTGTTGGCCTCGGGGCAGTAACCTTCAACCCTAGCGGTTGGTTGTGTTACCTCGATAGGCAAGACAGCCTCAGTTCCGAACATCATACAGAAGGGGGTTTCACCCGTGGCGGCAGTTGGGGTAGTTCTGATGGCCCATAGAACTTCCGGGAGCTTCTCCACCCATAAAACTTTGGCCGTATCGAACTTCTTCTGTAACAGCTTCTTGATTATCTTGTTTGCTGCCTCGACTTGGCCGTTGGTTTGGGGGTGAGCGACTGAGGCAAAACGCATCTTAGTGCCCAGGTTTGCGGTAAAAGAGATGAGTTCCTTGTTATTGAACTGTGTGCCGTTGTTTGTGATGATTGTATGCGGGACACCGTAACGACAATAGATGTGCTTCCAGAGGCAGTGAATTACCTTGGCGGTAGTTATTGCCATCAGGGGCTCCGCCTCTATCCATTTGCTGTTGTAGTCGATGGCGACAATGATGTATTTGAACTGACCTTTGGCGGTTTGAAATTTTCCCATCAAGTCTAGGCCCCACGTTGAGTGAATCCTGGGACCGACGATAATCGACAGAGGTTCCGCCGGAGCATGTGGAAGATCAGCATATTGTTGGCATTTGTGACAAGATTTTGATATCTGCCGGGCGTCATCACCAAGCGTGGGCCAAAAGTAGCCCTGTCGCATTGTGCGATTAGCCAAGGATCTAGCGCCTGAATGATTTCTGCATTCCCCACCATGTATTGTTGTCAGCACGACCTTTCCCTCCTCTGGGGTTAGGCAGCGGAGGTTGGGGTGAGTGAATCCCTGTCTGTAGAGTTTTCCGTTCTGGATGTTGTAGCGGGTTGCTCTCCGCTGGAGCTGTCGCGTTTTGATCTTGTCTTCTGGCAACGTCTCGTTGCGCTTGTACTTGATAATTTCGTCCATCCAGCTAGGATTGGTCTCAATGTTGAAGATTTCCGCCAGGGTTTTTGTGATGCTTGGCTTGTCCAGACTCTCTACCCTTGTGTCCGCTGGACTTTGGTGTGGCTGGGCGGTTGCCAGTCTTGCCAGTGAATCAGCCTTGGAGTTCTTTTCCCTGGTGATCTGTATGATGGTGTGGAACTTGAATTTTTTTAGCAGTGTCTTGGCGTACCCTAAGTATGCCGCCAACTGCTGGTCCTTAGCCTGAAAACTGTCGTTGACCTGGTTAACGACCAACTGAGAGTCGCTGAAGATGTTGACACTCTCGGCCCCTGAGTCGATGGCGAGGAGTAGGCCGGCAATGAATGCTTCATATTCCGCCATGTTGTTAGAAGCTTTGAAGTTGAATTTCAATGCGTATTTGACGCTGAGTCCCCCTGGTCCTGTTAAGATGATTCCGACGCCGCTGACCCTAGTGCTAGCGGAACCGTCCACGTGTAGGTTCCAGTCTGACTGCCGGGGGGATTGTTCCTCAGATACCACTATCTCCACCCCTGGTTGTGCTCCGACGTTAGATTCGGGTTGTCGTCCGGTGAGCTCAGCGAAAAAGTCTGCCACCGCCTAGCCCTTCATGACTGTTCTTGGTTTGTAATCGATGTCAAATTCGCTGAGTTCAATGGCCCACTTGCTGAGGCGCCCCGAATGTTCAGGGTTCTGCATTACTTGCCTCAGCGGTTGGTTGGTTAGCACATGGATTGTGTGGGCCTGGAAGTACTGGCGGAGGCGTCTGGCGGCAACGATTAGTGCGAGAGCAAGTTGTTCCAAGGGAGGGTACCTGGTTTCCTCTTCGTTCATGCCCCTGCCGGCGTAGAACACCGGGAGTTCGTCCTGGCCTTCTAGCCGGACGATGGCGCAACTCACCGCTAAATGTGATACGACTAGGTAAATGTATAATGTTTCCCTGTGCACAGGAATAGAAAGTAGCGGAACCGCCGCCGGGTACTCCTTCAGGCCCTGGAATGCCGCCTGGCACTCTAGGTTCCAATCGATAAATTTCTTGTGGGTTGTTTTAAGGACTTTGAAAAATGGGGCGCACCTGTCGGTCAATCTGGAGATGAATCGAGACAGGGCGGTTAGTTTTCCCTGGAGGCATTGGACTTGCACCTTCCATTCTGGGTCCTTCAAGTCGAGGATGGCTTGCACCTTGTCAGGGTTAGCCTCGATGCCCCGTTCACTGACAATATACCCCAGAAATTTGCTGGCGGTGACGCCAAAGAAACATTTTTCTGGGTTGAGGCGCATACCGTAGGCTAAGAGTATGGTTATTATGATTTTTAGGTTTGCCACATGTCCGCTGGCCTTTATACTCTTAACCAACATGTCGTCCACGTAGACCTCGATTATCGTGCCCAAATGCTCCTCGAACATGGCGTTCATCAGTAGCTGATAAGTTGCCCCTGCGTTCTTCAAACCGAAAGGCATTACATTGTAACAATATAGGCCTTTGTCGGTGCTGAATGTGGTGCACTTCTGGTCGTCGGGATGCATCCTGATCTGATTATAGCTGGAGAAGGCATCCATCATGCTGAGGAGCTCGTGTCCAGCGGTTGCATCGACCAGTTGATCGATGCGGGGTAGTGGGAAACTATCTTTTGGGCAGGCCTTGTTAAGATTTTTGAAGTCAACGCACATCCTCCACCTGCCGCTAGCCTTTTTTACCATTACCAGGTTGGAAATCCACTGGGGATAGATGACCTGGCGGATGAACCCAACGCCCTGCAACTTGGCAACCTCTTCTCCCATAGCACGGTACTTCTCCTCGTTGAAGGCTCTGCGCTTCTGCTTGATAGGGTAGAAGGATGGTTTGATGCTCAACTTATGTGTGATGATTTCAGGGGAGATACCTGGCATGTCTGCATTTGACCAGGCAAAGACCGTAGCGTTATCTCGTAGGAACTGAGTGAGCTCCGCCGCCAGCTCTGGGTCTAATTGAGCGCATATGCGGACTGTCCGCTCGGGGTGCTCATCAGAGATGCTGACAGCCCTTAATGATGTTTCCGGGTTGACCGGCTCCTTCCTTACGTACTTCTTTTCGTCATCCCTGGGGTCCTCAAAAATATTTGGTGGCTGTGCCTGACTGCCTACCGCTAGGATCTAGTGGCGGAGGGTTGATTGTGCTATAGTAGTTGAATAACACTCGCCTACCAACTGTTGACTTCCCCTGACACAGCCTGTGCCGTTGGGTGTGGAGAATGTCATGAGTAGCATGTATCCGGCGATGATGCACTTGAGTTTATTGAGCGCTGGCCGACCAATGATGGCATTATATGAGCTAAAACAATCGACAATTATGAACTCCGTATGTATCTCAGCCATACATGGACTAGTACCGATAACTAGCCGCATATAGTCAGAACCCAGCGGTTGCGTGACGTCCCCGGAGAAGCTGAGCAGTGGTTCATGATCTTGGAGTAATTTTCTGTTCCGCTTAAGGTCGTTGTAACAGCCACTGAATATGACGTTAACAGCGGATCCGCTATCAACGAGGATTCTTCCCATTGACATTTTGCCGAGGATGGCGTCGATCAAGAAAGGATCGTCATGGGGCAGATGCACTCCACGTTCCTCCTCCTCTGAGAAGGTAATAGGTTCCCAACCAGACCTTGGAAGTTTGGCGGATCTTTCGTAGCCGATGTTACAAACTTCCTTTGGGTGATTAGCCCGTGCATAACGCTTTCTAGCTATGTGAGACATGTTGGTGATTGGAGCGCCTCTGTCGATGGTGTTGATGCGGCCCATGGGCTCAATGTCGGCGATCACAGGTGGCGGTTGGCGTACCTTGAATTGTTCCATCTTGCCATCACGGTACAAGGTCTCAATGGCCATTTTGAGAGTGTTACAGCTGTTGGTATTGTGACCGCTGTCCTCGTGGTATTTGCACCACCTGCCAGTGTTTCTTGGCTTTCCTGTTTTTGGGTATCTTCCAGGGGGCGGCGGTGGGATCTAATCCTTGCACTGATTGTATATTTCTTCATATGAGGCCGTGAGGACTGTAAATACTGCATACCACTGGGAAGACTCCGTATGTTTGTTGCGGTTGTCCCCATGGGATGGGCTGTTTCCCTTGTAGTGCTGGTCCTTCTGCAGCTTGTTCTGGTATTGGCCCTGCTGCCATTCCCTCTTTTTGTCAGTTGGCGGTGTGTTGGAGGTTTTGTTAATGGTCCCCTGCTGACTGGAGGAGGGTTGTATCGACTTTGCTAGTGCTGCTGGTGGCGGTAGGGTTTCTTCGTATGTGATGAATTCTGTCTGGGCATGAATGACGGCCTCACTCATGAGGTAGTCGTACACCGCATTTGGGTGATTGTAGTTGAGGTGATAAAGGAATGGCCCTTTGAGGAGTCCCTACTTAAAAGCCGCCGAAGCCATTGTTTTATCAAGATCACGGCATTGAGATGCCGCCGCTCGCCACCTTGTGACGAACGCCTTCAGTGTTTCTTCCGTGCCCTGGTTGACATTGAACAGTTGGCTTGTATTGTGGTGCCCAGCGGATAGTAGGATGAACCGAGAAAGGAAAGCGTGTGACAATGCCTGAAATGAGTCAGTAGATCCTAGCGGGCACTCAAAGAACCAACTCATTGCCTCATTGTCCATCGTTTCGCTGAATAAGTGGCACAGGGTGGCATCATCGAATCCCTTGTTGTTGGTGACCTTCTTGAAAGTGTCCATATGGACGAAGGGATCAGTCTTACCGCTGTAATGTGACATTTTAGGAGTCTTTGCGTATGCCGGTCTGACAGCTTGCAGAATCGCAGCAGTGAATGGCCCTGGCCTGGACGCAAAAAGTGGATTTGAAATTGGCGCCGGGGTGCCTAACTCCACTCGGGTCAATCTTTGCTCCAACTGCTGCATCCGTTCCAGTATCTGAGCGGTTGCATCGCCGGCGAGACCCAGCCAGGTATCCCGCTGAATTGATTCCCGCCTGAGGGCGGGTGGATTGCCCTCGGTTCTTGCCCTAGGCCTCGACCGGTGGGAGTGCAGTGATGACTCTGCCTCCTGTTCCAACATTGGCTGGGGCACAGGGGGCGGTCTAATTCCCGCTAGCTCTGGTGGGTTCAGCAAGACCTGCATGTGTACGACTGGTGCTAGTATTAATGCTCCGGTACCAGGTCTGCTATGCCTGGTGCTCCGTGACTGTTCGCTTCGTGTCGTGTTGGCGGTTGCCTCCAGCGTTCTCTTTAGCTCGTCAAAGCGCGACATAAGCGTGGCCACTTGCTTTTGGGCCTCGGCCTTTTCTTTGCGTTCTTGCTCGCTCTCTCTGTTTGCTTTGGGAAGATCCGCCAATGCCAGCTCATATAGAGAGGCGAGCTCTTGGCCTAGCGGGTGGCTGCTACTTGGGTTTGTCTCACCGCCGGGGTTTACCGGGGTGGTGAATAGTGCACGGTTGACGTTTACCACTGGGTAGGTAGGTTGGAGAATGGCTGACTGGTCTGTCTGCTCTTCAGCGTTTCCCCCGCTATCGTTAGCCATGGTGATTGTGGCGGGATGACCTTTTGTTCAAGGATTCCCACAGACGGCGCCAATGTTAATGCTCAAAGTCCGGTGGTAGCTGATTCTTCATTTAACGCGGGTCCGGTAGGCGGGCCGCTACTCCGAGGATTTGATGACCTCCGCTTGCTGTAACACGAGAGTTAAGGCGTCAGAGGGAGACCGCGTTGGGCGGTCTTCACTTCTCCGATGCCTAAGTCAGCTACTGTACACAGGCAGCATAGCAACAAATGAGTAGTAAATGCGTAATTAATGAGGAGAGAGGAGAGAACCTTTATAGGTGAGGGGAAGGTTGATCTTCTCCTTGTTTTCGATGTGGGACTGATGTGCTTCGACTCCCAACGTCTGGAGCTTCTGATGATAACTTGGCGGGCGTGTGGCGGCGCGTTAGCTGTGATCTGGGGGTGATCCCGGGCTCGGGCGGTAGTCCGCCTGGCTGTGTCTCCGTAGGTCACATACTTGGTGAGATTCGATACCTCTGGCAGTACAATGAGCGTGGCTCATTATAGCTAATTATGCTTGCAAACGTTCATGTAGGTACACCAACCATTCGTAATGACCTTGTGGTGTTCTAAATGCAGTGAGAGGCACACTCTCAGGATGCATCTTGACTTGCCAGAAACCCGACTTTGCATCGAATTTTGAAAAAACTTTGGCTCCTCTGAGCTGGTTGATCAGTACTCTTACTTGAGCAATTTGATAACCGTCTTTGACAGTCTTCTTGTTGACATCTCTGTAGTCAATTAACATTTTAGCTTTTCCTCTGAGGTTTTCTGCATGGAATGCTGGAGCATGATGAGGGCTAGTGAAGGTTGAATTAATCTCTTGTTTAGGAGATCTTCAATATCTTTTCTGAATTCTTTTTTATCTTCCTCTTTGTACTGAGGAATGGCTTTGACATGACAGATAGCATTCATGTCATGCAATCTCCATTCACAGACCACTGGGTCTTTTCCCAAAACTTCTGAGGGTTTACATCGATATTCTGTTATAGTGGTTTCTTGATTTTATCAAGATTGGGAATTTTCTGAGACTCAAGCTTATTCTGAAAGTGCTTGAGGTTATGTTCATGGATGAAACTAGTTTCTTCATCTTCACTAGTTTCTTGTTCTTCTTCTTCAGAAGATTGTTCAACAAGTAATTCTTCTTGTTGCTTGATTTGGAGTATAAGCTCAAATTTAGGTTTGTAGGAGGTAAGATCACCACTATTCTGTTGCGATCTCTGATATTGAGTAGTAAAACCAGGACCTACTACACTTTTTGCTTGTGTAAGTCGGTCTGCCCAGAACACCCGTTCTCCTTTTCTGAAGCCTATCGCTTCTTCATCCTGAATGAATCTCTGTTGGAGAATAAAATCATTTCCCAACAGGAAATCTGAGCCTTGGCCTTCAGATTGCCAGACATTGTGGATGATAAATGTTCCTCCACCAATGGTGATATGAACATTTTTTGCTACTTTATTCATGGTGAGGTGACTTCCGTCAAATGTCACACCAGTAGCTGTTCTTTTCTTATCTTCTTTCCAGAGTTCTTCTGGAATTGCAAATCTCTTTGCAACAGTAAATCCTGATCCATTATCTACAAAGGCATGTAGATGATATTTTTTATGATCAGGGAATTTTAGTCCAATCTCTATGTTATTGCTATATCTACTAGTAGAGACGACCTTCGATTGCTGGAGCTCATTTTCCTGAGCTTGTTCTTTTGGAATGAATGGTTTGCATTCTTCTAAAACAATTTCTGGTAGTTCAACCAATTCTATATCTTCGTCGAGCTTTTCTTCCTCGATTTTTTCTTCCGTTATTTTTGAGGAAGATGGTTCCATTATTTCTTGGAACAATTTTCCTGAGCCTGTTCTTTTGGAATGAATGGTTTGCATTCTTCTAAAACAATTTCTGGTGGTTCAACCAGTTCTATATCTTCGTCGAGCTTTTCTTCCTCGATTTTTTCTTCCGTTATTTTTTAGGAAGATGGTTCCATTATTTCTTGGAACAAAGGTTCTACCTTTTTCTCTTTTTGTTCAGAGAAATATTCTTCATATTCTTGTTCTACCAATTAGCTGACAAGACCATTCTTGGTTTTTCTTCTTGCTTCAGCTATGAAGCATTCTTTGTGATAGGTATTTTTGGACTCTTCACAAAACATATGGAGACCATCCATTTTGTGACATAGGAAGTAGTCACAAACGGATGTACCAGGGTTCACCTGATAAGCAGACACAATTGTATATGTCTTGCTTTCTTCCCAATTTTTAACTTTCAAAACATTCATCTGTCTGGATTCAAAGTACTCTACTTCAGAATCTGTCTCAGAATCAGATGATTCTTCTTCAGACTAGGCAGAGTAAACTGACCGGTTGTCTTCTTCATCATCAGAATAGGCTATTTCGCAGCCTTTCATATTTGCTGACTCTACTATATGCTCATATTCTTCAAAGAGAGCCTTAGTAGATCTTTTACCCTTTTCCGGGCATTCATTGGCATAGTGCCCTTCAGCTTTGCAAAACCAACATCTGCAAACTTTCTTGCTTTGTTGTTTATGCTGATGAGTATTCTTCTTTTTCTTGAAGAATTTCTTTTTAGGATCTTCATCCTGTTGTTTCTTGTAATTGGAACTTTTCTTGAATTTCCAATTTTTTCTCTGATTATTCTTTTTGAATTTTTTAGAGTAATATTTTTGTTTCTTCTTTCTGTGGAATTTAGATTCATGACATCCCCAATTGGTGGGCATATCCAGTATTCCATAACAGAAATTTTCAACTTCTTTGAGTTGATTCTTGGCCATCTTAGCTCTAAGATTGGTTTTGCATTGTTCTTTTAATAATTGCCTGATTCTGTTGGCAATTACTCCAACTGAAAATCTTTCAATCGGTTTTTCAGCTATGGTTTCTCTCACAGCTGTTCTCCATGGTTCAGGGAGTTTCTTGTGTAACAGGTTGACTAGATCAGTGTTCTCTAGTTCACCAATCATACAGTAATATTCTGGAAATTCATTCAAGTATTCTTCAAAATATCTCATGTCACAGATTTTGAGAGCATAGATATTTGATTTGGCCTTTTCTTTAGCCTTTTCACTCAAATTTGAGAGATCTCCACAGAACTGATCGTACAGGGGTACTGCAAAATCATACGGAGATTTCAAAGTTTTGATTTCTTCTAGCCATTCTTTTCCTCTGGTTGTTTCTTTGAAAGAGAAGTAATACTTTTTTGCTACTCCGGTGAGAGTAGTTTCAAAGTACATCTGAAGATCAGGAGCTTCAAATTTTCCAAGAGTAAGAACAGAGGCCATCATCAGGCTATCTACCTATTGGTCAAGAGTTTTTCTCTTGTCTAGAGCTTTATCCAGATCTAGCCAAATTCCATAGTTGGAAATTGGTACTCTGGGTATCTTGTCCTCTGGGACAAATCTTTGAGAATTTCTTTCTCCATTTCTGCCCTTAGGGGCCTTCTGTACAGGGAGTTTAAGCTTTCCCTTTTCTCTAATGATGGAAGTTTTGGAGCTTTCTCCTTCTTCCATTTCAATATCCTGGTAGGGAAGGAGTTTTCTTTCCTTTCCTGGATTGAATTTTTTCATTTCTTCTATTAGTTTTTCTAATCATTCAGGATTTTCACAATTCTCAGCTTCTTCATAAAGATCATAGAGCTTTTGTGCTCTAAGCATGTTTACTGGTCTGTTAAGATTAGCTTCTAATTCTTCTTCAGTGATAGACTCTGATGGTTCTACAGAGTTTTTTGTACCACTAACACTAGCTTCTTCTC
This sequence comes from Rosa x damascena, assembly GCA_001662545.1. NCBI lineage: Eukaryota > Viridiplantae > Streptophyta > Magnoliopsida > Rosales > Rosaceae > Rosa > Rosa x damascena. The sequence goes on from LYNE01003892.1 coordinate 10,951, forward strand.
TAGTGTTGTAACTTCTTCTGAGAAGATTTTTGTTTATCCTCATGTTTTCAGGACATACATCACTTTTTCTGTGATTGTCAAAATTTAAACTGATTTCTCCCGTCTTTCTACTTTCATAAATTTTAGCTTTTGCACTCTCTGCTGGTAGCTTCGGACCAGATAATTTCCATTCAATAGGAAAAGTTACTTCATTCCAAGTAACCTTGTGAATCTGTTGTGAATGGTTCTTCTGACTGGTGAGGAATCCAGTAGTGAGACCGGTAATGTTTGATATCCGTGTCTTTGGCTCTACTGTGGTGCTCATCAGTTTGTAGTATATTCTGTATACTATCGCCAATTCTTGCATATCATTTTTCATTGATATGTCATCTGTCTTGACGCTCAGTCGGAGACAGTGGGCTGCATCTTTCAAGCTGGTTGAGAAGTTTGGGAAGCAGTTGAAATAAGCTACTTGATTGCACAAAGACTCTTCAAGTGTTCCCAGCAGACTAGCTTGAAAATCTGTTAGTCTATTGTCTTATAGGACGCATAGAACTGAACAGTTTATGCCTTCTCGGGCAAGAAGTTTTATGCCAACTTGGACTGCTCCAATGTGCATAAATTGATATCTTTTTGCTCTTGCTCTGGCAACTTCTTCAGGAGTGACTAGCAGAAGATATGTTTCTCCTGTTGTGGAAGGGGTTGTGAATTCAAGTAATTTGAAGTGATGGCTATCCATCAGATCAAACGTTCCGCTTTTGTAGATTTGTTTGAAATCTAGCTTTGGAATTGAGGCGTTTTTTACCTCATGCTCGATTTCGTTGTATTCTAATTCTTCAGCATTTAGGAGTTGTACTCCTTTCTTTTTCCCGAAAATGCTTATCATTTTAACATCTCGAGTTTCTTTTGGATTTTCATACCGAATACTAGTAGAACTAGTTGATGGATCCAGAAAAATCATATTTGGAACATGATTCTTGTCCGGTTTTTCTAATGGTTTGAATCCATTAGCTTTCTTTTTTACTGTAGGCGCTTTCTTGTCCTTCAGTATATTTTTCATATAATCCAGCGTTTTTTGCTGTTCATTGATTTTTCTACTAACACTTGTTAGCTTTTCTTCTTCCGTTTTTGGAAGTTCCTTGATATAATCCAGTTTGTTTTCCAATTTTTCTAATTGGTGGATTATAGCAGGTATTTTCCCTAGATGATTTTGACATCTAGTCAATTCTTGCTGCAGGTTCTGATATTTTTCATCAGAAAATTTTAATAGAGAATTCAGTCTCTCTATTATTAAATCAGATATTGTCCCCATTGGGGATTCCCCTGCTGAGCTCTTTACAAGCTCTGATACCAGTGATTTGCGGATCTAACCAATGCTCAAATAATCAAGAGGTTTTTGTTCCTCTTCCAGAATATATAAGAGATTATCAATATCTTGTTCTAATTTATAGATTCTGGTTTGAAGTCTATAGATGATATCCCAGTAGTTGGGGGTTTCTCTATTAAGACTTTCTCTATAATCTTTCAATTTTCTCAATTTTTCTCTCTCTTTTTGCAATTCTTTGATAGTATTTTTACAGATAGCAATCAACTCAAGTCTGTCAACGATCGAAATTATGGATTGTAATTTGTACTGTTTACCTTTGAAAAATAGAGGATGACTGTTAACATCTGCATATATATTTAAACAAATAAAACTCTGATGGGCCCACCACGTTTTCAACAAAACTTTATACTTTAGATACTGAAATAGACAACAAAGAAAAAGCAACAAACATCAGGGAAGAGTATTGATGGCAGGAATTCAGATAAGATGGGTAGGTAGGAAGGAAAGAGGAAAAATGTTGTGTAAAGAGGAACAAAAATAAGACATTGGGGTGTATGAGAAGTATTTTTATGGATCAGGGGTGTACGAGCATTATCCCTTATTTGTTTTGTGTTTTTTACTACCGTATGAGATTAAAACTTACGTAAATATGAGATGTTAATTGTGGATGCTAATTACCATAGATTAAAAAACTGGGTCAATTACCAGTCAATGGCGGCTTGCTGGGTCTCCGGTAGGCGTCGTATACTCCCTAAAAGCATACAACTCGTCAAAAAGTCAAAGCATTTTGCCCTCACTTCCCTTGACTCCTATCTGGAACTCAGTTGTTTCTACTATACAATGCATACTTTCAATCTTTTCCATCAAGTTCTTATTTATTTCAGCTCTTTGTCATGATGATGATGATGGGTGTTATGATTCTTTCATGTAGACATTGATTGGTTTTAGGTGAGGGGTTGGGGGTTGGGGGAAGTCATGGGTGATATTTGCTGGGTTTCATTTACTTTTTCTGAATTTCTTGATGCTGAATTTATCTATCAGATGATTTCTTTGCATGTAATCTGCCTCTCTCTCAGGATGAAAATATTATACTCCACTTCGCTTCCTTCACTTAAATTTAAACTTTTTCTCAATATTAATTGTGTCCATGGTTGAAAACAACTTAAATATTAATGAAAGTGACCAGAGAAGATAGTGAGATTGATATAGATCAATGTTGATTGAGTCCAACTTCCCTGACACGATCCGTGTTTGTTACTTTGATCTCAATTAGTATATTATTAAAGACTAATCATCATTCATCAATGCCCATTGACTAATCATCATTCATCAATGCCCATTCTTTGCAGATTGAATACAAGATATAGATGACATTCCATCTAAACAAAAGAAGAAAGGGACGTTCGGCACAGGACCCCCAAGACGTCATTCCAAGATGGCATGGCTAAGATAAGCAACTGGGCCTAATGGGCCATGACCTACTTAGGTGGGCTTGTTCTAACAATATATCTAAGATAACCCCAAATTTCTTTTCTCCTAAACTGAGTTTTTGAGTATGTAGTTCATTATCTATAGGCAAAAGTGCATTATCATAAACTTAAAGAAGGGTTGGTTCCCGTTCCAGATTGTGGCTATATATTCAATCAGGTGGGAATTTCAGGATTTTGAACAATAATGGAATAATACCAATGGTAATGGCTAGTGAAAAGTTTGAGAAATCCAACTAACACACAGAGAGATATACAATCACCGAGATCCCAAAGCTGAAGATAAACCAAACTCCTAAAACGTAAAAACTGATATCAATATTCAAAACTAACAACAACAACAACAAAAAACAATTAAACATCAAAAGACACAAAAACTAAGAAAAACAATAGCAGAAAATTGCTAAAGATCAAAACCGTACCTTAAAACCTCTCCAATCAATCACCAAGATCCTAAAGCTGAAGATAAACCAAACCCCTAAAAAGTAAAAAACCCATATCAATTAAAAACCAAAGCACACAAAAACTAAGAAAAACAATAGCAAAGAAAACTTCCAAGCAATCCTCATTCTCGCCGAACCCACCAAAACCACAAATTGGGTATTATCTAAACCAAATCCTCTTCTTTCTCTTTCTATTCGAGCACCCACTATATTATCGAAACCAAATCCAGTCTGTTCTATC
>LYNE01003892.1:14643-37121 GCA_001662545.1 Rosa x damascena
AAAAAAAAGGAACAAAACACGTGGCATCCAACTCCCTTCCTTGGATGGGAGCAACAAGCACCGACTTTCATTTGCTGCTGCCCCTCGCATTTAGTACAATCCTACAATCTTAGCTCACTCCTTAAACGCAAGTCGGCAGAGCAGCCAGTAACAGCTTGTTATTTCCTTTTTTGGGTTCTTTCTGCGTTTTCCTCATTCCCATTCAGTTTTCCTCTTCTGCGAACTACTCTGCGTACACATGCAATGCGTAAAGGTTTGAACAAGGCTGTTGGGTTCGTTTCGGAGCCCAAAATTCGATCTCACCAAGTTTGGTTCGTCTCCTTGTCCTTTCAATTCTTGTATTAATTGGACCAAAACTTGGATTAGAGAAGGGTTGTTTTTTAATTTGCCGAAAATCCCAGAATCAAGATCAAAGCTTTTTTGATTTCTGAGTTAAGAGTTACTTGGGTTTGGAGGTGAGTTTGTTTGTAACTGTAACAAGGAAAAGAAGAAGGATGAGTGCTACCGCGGATGGAGTCAAGTACTCACCCGAGTGGTTGGTTAAGCACTCGAATGTTTCTGTTGAGGAGAAGCTTGACGAGCTTCGGCGGTTGATGGGCAAAGCCGAAGGTGATCCGTTAAGGATAGTTGGTGTAGGGGCAGGTGCTTGGGGAAGTGTTTTTGTTGCTATGCTGCAAGATACTTATGGACACTTGAGACAGAAGGCGGTGGTGAGAATATGGAGAAGATCTGGAAGGTCTGTGGATAGAGCCACAGCTGAACATTTGTTTGAAGTGATCAATGCAAGGGAAGATGTGTTGAGGAGGCTGATTAAGCGGTGCGCTTACTTGAAGTATGTCGAGGGGAGATTAGGTGACCGGATACTTTTTGCGGATGAGATATTGAGAGACGGGTTCTGTCTGAATATGATTGACACTCCTCTTTGCCCTTTGAAGGTTGTCACCAATTTGCAGGAGGCTGTGTGGGATGCTGATATTGTGGTGAATGGGCTGCCCTCGACTGAAACTCGTGCCGTGTTTGAGGAAATTAGTCGGTATTGGAGGGATAGAAAAACAATGCCAATCATAGTTTCTCTTTCAAAAGGTGTTGAAGCTGAATTGGCTCCTGAACCGCGCATACTTACTCCCACTCAGATGATCCAGCGAGCAAGTAAGGCTGATTCCCATTTTTTGCTTCGATAGTTGGTAAATTTCAGGGTTCATGCACTGGTATAGAAGGTTCTGATTTTAGATTCATTTTCTCTTCTTTTTTATCTGTTTCAACATTTTTGATGCTCTCTGGTGTTATTTGGTGTACTACTACGACTACCCCCAACCCCCTAATAAGTTGAAGATCTTCAGGCTTGTACTGGGTATCTTCTTATGATAATAAAAATGATCTTCATTTCTTTACTTGTACTATTACATTGGTTTATAATGCAATGGAATGCCTGTATGATTAGGGAACATCTGTCATCAATTAGTAGTTAAGCAATTCTCTTTGGTCGCGGATTATCTCGTCTCTATCTAATTTGTATGGTATTTTCAGCCGGTGCTCCTGTTGAAAACATTCTCTACCTTGGAGGACCCAACATTGCCTCAGAGATATACAACAACGAATATGCTAATGCTCGGTTATGTGGAGCGGAAAAGTGGAGAAAGCCAATGGCTAAGTTTTTAAGGCAGCCACACTTCATTGTGTGGGACAATGGTGACCTTGTTACTCATGAAGTTATGGGTGGCTTAAAGAATGTCTATGCCATTGGAGCTGGTAAGATTCAATCTCATAGCTTAGTGCAACCTGAACATGATTAAAAATTTAGAAGAGAAAAAAGAAGAAACACAAAACGGCTATTTAAGATAAATGCTATATTGTGATGTTAAGAGGTTCCATCTCTTGATGCTTTCAGTTTAGGAATACCTTTCTTACTTGCTGTACAATTAACACGTACTACAGTACCTGTCTTAGATGCTATTTATTTCATGAATTGAGAACTGGAAAAAGACTGCATGTGATCTGACCAAAGGATTGCAAACAATTGAGTGTAACATCATATATTCCTTAGCTTTTGACAGAGATGAAATACAGGTGGACTTAAATTAATTATTGGAAGATGAAGCTTCTACTTTGCACTTTAGCTAGAGTAACCAAATCATACGCTTTCACAGATGTGGTGGTGGTGGGGGGTTGAATTACGTGCACTTTATTGTCTAAATACAACAAGCTCATGTCCTACGATCCAAAAGTTCTTTGCATTATTCACTACTATTTGGTAGTTCAGTGATATATAAACCTAGGTACCGTGGTAAGGACATATTGTAAGGAAACCTAGGTACTTCAAGTTGTCATAAGGAAAATATTTATGTATATAGTCCAGTTAATTGGGTGAAGACTTTCTGAAGTTTCTTGCTAAAATCCTTTGCGTATGAAACCAAGAACTATTGTTAATTGCCCGCTTTAATTGGCCATATTTTGTCAGTTGGAAGGTTGGTATGTTCAATTATCATCCTATGGCCTCGTGTTGTTCTACTATATCTTATGTTCGGATGTTTCTTTCATTCCTGTGATATTATCCTTTGTTTATGGGACCTTAATACTTTGATTATTGTTCTATCGTTTCTAACAAATGTAGTTCAAGGCTTAATCTGTACATTAATTTTTAAGTTATGATTCAACAGGAATGGTAGCTGGGTTAACCAATGAGAGCGCCACCAGCAAATCTGTGTACTTTGCACATTGTACATCAGAGATGATATTTATCACTCATTTGTTGGCAAAAGAACCAGAGAAGCTAGCAGGACCTTTATTGGCTGACACGTATGTAACCCTGTTGAAAGGTCGTAATGCATGGTATGGACAAAAGCTGGCCAACGGGGAGTTAAGCCTTGAAATGGGTGATAGCATCAAGGGGAAGGGTATGATTCAGGTATGGATCTCAATCATGTTAAATAGGGACAAAGAAACAAGCATGAGTTTGTTTAGAACTAAACTTGAAACGACTGGCAATCCAAATGGAGTTAAAAAAGGGAGAGATGGGGAAGGGTAATGAATACTTACAACTTCCTTGAATTAAATCATATTACTTTTTTATAGCTCAGGGCTTCGACTTGAGAACATATGAACAATATGGGAAGCATGCCAGTCAGGGGTTATAGGAGTGGTCATGCCTGTGTTTTAGTCTCATGTGATCAAGGGTTGAAACCTCCTCATGGTACCTAAAGAGTATAGGGTTAAGCAGGAAGCCCCAGTTTTGAGCCCTGCAAAGTGATTTTGTGGGATTTCTGGGTATATATTATAAATAATGTTTGCATTGATTAAGTTCTAATGACAAGTGATTGCAAAGTTATAATTTAGAAAATTTACAGTCAACTATCCAAATGGAGTTGCGTTGTCTAGATATTCAAGGTGTGGGGAAATGTATACTGTGTTGCCTGTTGGCCAGAATATATTATGGAACTTGAACTACATATATTCATTGTTTGTTGGGCCTTGCTGACTCTGCAGTTGGAAAGTTAGAGTTCGGTATAATTATAGAATGAAGGATCATATAGGATGTGTAATTCCTTGATGATAGAAGTTTATAGCTGGATACAAACTATAATTATTTTTATTGAGTGCCCCAATGAACCATTGTTTTGGGAGAGCTGTTTCACAGTTGCATTACTACAAATCTATATCACTTGCAGCATAGATGATGAATCTACTCTTATCTTTTTTCATTCATGTTTGATTTCACTGGCTATTTAAGAACTAGTTTGGAGTATGAGTCTGCATTTTGTTCTGTCGTGTGACTTCTTTTTCTTTGTTTTTATTTTTATGTTTTGTGTGGAATGATCACTCTTTTTGTAATAAAGTGAGATTAGCGGCTTGATTAGAAGACCATAATCATTTGGATTTAGCACGGAGTCAACTCACCAAATGTGAATGATAATTCCTTTTTTATCTTTCAGGGAGTCTCTGCTGTGAAAGCATTTTATGAGCTGCTTAGTGAGCCCTCTCTAAGTGTCAAACATCCTGAAGAAGATAGGCTCATTGCTCCTGTTCAGCTTTGTCCTATCTTGAGGATTCTATATAGTATACTTATAAAAAGGTAATTTTTTTTTTCCATTCTCAAAGTGAAAGAATTCCACTTGAGTTTGAGTTGGGTCAATATCTTCTGAGTTCTGACTCATCTAGTGTGAATTGCATTGATCAAGTTGGCAAGTTGATTTAAATCACTAATATAATTGGTCTATCATGATGTTAATTAGTATTACAAATGTAATGGCATTCTGTATGATTGTGTGAATAGGGAGTTCCCACCTCAGGCTATTCTTGAAGCTTTAAGGGATGAGACCATGCACGACCCTCGGGAGCGTATTGAGATTGCACAAACCCATGCTTTTTACAAGCCATTTCTTCTTGGTCAGCAGCAGCTCTGATAATGGAAGTTTCCTCTAGCATGTAAGTGGCAAGAAGTGTTGGCATAAAATTCAAAATAGCAATTCCTGTCTGGTGGTGATTTTATCTGGAGAATGCCTTGGTACAGATGGTTTGTTCTGTTGTGTATTGTTTAAAGTTGGTGTAGATTTTTACTTGCGTTGGAAATCGTCACTTTCTACTCAGATTTGTCATTACATATTTCTCCTGAGATGAATGACAAACAAGTTCCCACAGCAACCAAATTGAAAGGATTACTTAAGGTCAGTCAAGAAGGAAGTGGAGAGGCCGGAGGATCTGGCGGTGGGGGTTCTCGATAGCAGAAGGGCTTCTTCGGTCTGCAGCAGACTATCCGGTTGGTGGTGTTGTTGATCGGTGACTGGCGGTTGGGGACGACTTGTTTTGGGCCTGGGATTAGGATTGGGCCTTGTTATAAAATTGGGCTTGAATTTGGGCCAAACCTTGCGCAGAGTAGTCTTTTTGATTTTGTGTTATGTTTTCTCTCTTTTGTTGTTGTTTTGACGTTTTAATACAAAAGAATGCTAATTAAGTGATGACATATATCATCCAGATTTATCATGTGTATTCACCCAAGTAATTTCTTCACGGGTTCAGACTTCAGAATCACTATCTGTTTGGTATGTCGACTTTCTTCTACCATTATTGTTGATGCTTTGTTGGATTTGGGTTCACTATGGTCACATGACCGCTTTCCAGCCTTGAGTTATACAGAGATGCTATAGTTTTATTATTGTCCTTTTAGACTTAGGAAGTTAAAGTCGGGCTCATGGCTTATTGGTCTGATGTTTTGTTATAAGTAGGCCCACTAGTGACTCATTATTGTATCATTCATAGTATTTATAAGAGGGTTTCTTCTGTAACTTTTTTTTTTTTTTGAAAGGGGTTTGGAACCCAGCCTAGCTGGGAGGCTCAGCCCGACGCCCGGTTTCATTTATTATATTAATAGTATGATTTTGCAACGGGGGGGACATAAAACCTGAACCCCGTGCTACAGGAAAACACTTGCAATAATCCTCGTAGAGAACATCCTGAATAGTAGCAGGAGTCTCATCTAACCAAACATCATCAATAGCAAACAAACTAGCAAGGTGCGCAAGTCTATCAGCAACACCATTTGCTTCACTGTAAATATGACGAATTCTAACTGACTGGAAAGCATTAAAATAATCTTTACAATCATCTAAAATCCGACTTACCTCAGAGAAATCCTGCTTCGAACTATTGAGCGCAGCAATCAGAATGGCAGAGTCGCTTTCAATGTCAATTTCAGACCATCCTTGGTGAATACCAAGTAGAAGACCCGCTCTACATGCCTCAGCTTCCATATATAAGACTGAATGAGCATGTAGAAAACGTCTAGCCAGAGCAGCAATACCCATACCGGCGTCGTTCCTGACCACTACACCAATGCCTCCACAACCATTATCCACTCTAAAAGCCCCATCCACATTGATTTTCAGCCTACCACTAGGTGGGCATTGCCATTTGGTTAAAGGCCTCTTCTTTTTCTTCACAGCTTTAGGATGATATTTCTGGTAATCTTGCAAGAAATGAACAGCCCAATCAATTAGAAACATATGGATTGCAAGAAATGAACAGCCCTATCAGATGGATTCCCCCCCTCCTGGGTTCGTAAAGATCAATTGCGATGCTGCGTGGTCTGGCTCCTCCTCTGCTTGTGGTTTAGGAGTAATGATCCGAAATCATCAGTGTGCTGTGATGGGTGGCTCTGCTAGATCGGTCTGCTGCAGCTCCGTCCCTATTGCAGAGGCAATGGCTGTGTTGGACGGCATCAATTCTGCTTTGGAGCACAATTTCACAAAGGTTATTGTGGAATCGGACTCACTAGGAGTGATCACAGACATCAAATTAAAGAAAAAGAGTAGAGTTTGGGAGACTTACCCTTTAATTGAAGAGATTAGAAGAAGAAGCCTCCAGTTCTCTGAAATATGCTGGGATTGGATCCCCCGAGAAGCGAATTCAGTCGCTCACACTGCGGCTTCGCTTGCCAAAGGGATGGTGGGTCTAAACAGATGGGCAAACACGCCACCACCATCCTTACTTCGAGTACTGAAGACTGATGGCCTTCCATGCCCTCCGCTAGATAGCAATTAATCAGCTAGTTTCAATCTTGCTTTTGTCCAGTTAACTCTTTGGTACCTGGTTCAGTTTGAATTAGGTGGAGACGTTTAACTCTTTTCTATTTTGTTTGTAGAACTGTTTTGGGCCTTTTCTTGGCTCTCCGGGCTAGTCCCTTAATGGAACTATCTGTTCAACCAAAAAAAAAAAATCAATTAGAAATATAGGCTGGAACGCAGCATCATTCCAGACCATTTTATTTCTTTCCCTCCATATTGCCCACAAGCCCACCAAGAAGAAGTCTCTATGATCATTGGTCAACTCATCTAGCATGTCCAACGTCCACTCTTTAATGCATGTGGCTGGGTGCTCCAAGGCATTCAACTTCAAGGGCCCATATAACCAAAAACAAAGTAAAGCAGGGCAATTTTTAAAAAGATGGGTACTTGTTTCGATGTCCCCCATGCAGAACATGCAACGTAAATCATGGATATGTATCTTCTTCTTAGCCAGAGCACTCTTAGTTGGCAAAATCTCTTTGAGTAGCCTCCACATAAAAACTCTCACCTTTGGAGGCACATTAGCTCCCCATATCATTTGCCAATACTGCCGCCATGCTCCACCCTCCACGGCCATAGAAGAAGTAGCCATTTCCAAGGCAGTTTGTGCCTTGTTAAACACATAGTAGCCTTTTAACATTGTAAATACCTCTCCTGTCAAAATGCCAAATTAATCTGTCTTCCGCGCCCCAGAGACTTAATGGAATAGAAGCAATATTCTCAACCTCCCCATTTGTGAAAAGTTCTTCCAACAAGTCTAGTAACCATTCTCCATTCTCCCTATCTATGAGGTCTGCCACCATAAAGTCCTCTGTCCCTTCCATTATGGGAGAAAAAGGTTTGAAAGAAAGTGGTAATGCTATCCAGGGATCCTTCCAAACCGAAATACCACTTCCATCACCCACCTGAAATCGTAGTCCTTTCTTCAACACTTCCCTCCCCGATATGATGCTTCTCCAGGTGTAGGAGTCACCCCCCTTGACTTCAGCCTCCATAAAAGAGCAATTAGGAAAATATTTTGCTTTAAGAAGTCTAGCAATAATAGAGTTTGGATTTTGAAGCAACCGCCAACCTTGTTTGGCCAAGAGTGCCAGATTAAAATGATACATGTTCCGAAAACCCAAGCCTCCTTCATTTTTAGGACAACAAAGTTTCTCCCAAGAAAAGGGTTTCTTCTGTATTAATAATGAACCATTTGCTAAAAATGAAAAATAGTCATAAAGGAAACAGAGAGGAGTAATGACTAGTGAGGGAAATATGGAAAAAGAGTGAACATGAGTCATTCTTATTGAGGTGTTTAATATTTACTGATATTCGGAAAGAGAATACACGGGTGTTTTTGGATTATTGTTCGGTATGACAATTTAATTCATCCATGAATGAAAGTCACTAACAACCCTCCACCAAAATGGAGTCATTATTCTATGGTCTCGAAGTATTATGTGATATTGTCATATGATGGTCTAAACCAATAGATTTAAAATATATTTGTGGGTTTCATCGCAGGAGTAAAAAGAATATATTAAATGACCAATCAATAATAAATTGTTACATGGACTAATAATATTAGCTCGGCCAGTGTATAAATGGTGATCCAAGACTATTAAATAAATTTTAACTGACATGAAAATGAACGAGTCATTTCAGATTTTCTCGTTGATCAAACAAACATTTGATTCCCCTTAACTGTTGGTAAACACATGATTGAAGGGGAACTGAGAGTAATTCTCTTTATTTCATTCTCATTAGGAGTTAAATTCCGAACAAAAATGTGCTTTTGGATCTAAATGTGTAGATTATTTTGGTGCAAAATTTAACCTTAAGGCCCAGAAAGCCTAACGCAAAAACAAGAAGCAACGGGCTATCACTATAAGATGAGTGCATTAAAGCTCACAGCTTTCTGAGTCAGCAGAAAAATCAAAAGGTGGAGCAAGTTTGCACAAGAATAGGCAAACATTATAGGAGGGACGATTGCATCAGAGCTCAAAGGCCACAAAAACAGAAACCAGACTGATTGCATCAGAACACAAACGACACTTATTTATTACTGATAGCATTTCTCTTTGGAGTCAATGCTTGTTTATCTACCATGTCATATATATCTTTTGGGGCTTGCATTCATTACCTTTCAGATTTTACATTGAAGAGACTTCAGCATTTCCTGTTCTTCCCAAGCTTAGTTTTTCTTTTTCTTTCTTAAGTTTTTTGTGCCTTTTCTGGTCTCCATTTTAGGGGTTTTCAGTTTGTTTTTGCAAGTTTATACCTTTATTGCTAGCAAACAAGAGTATCACTGGCATAAATATCAAAATCATATGTAAACACACCATAAGAAGTATGTATTTGCACTCACAAAGATATCATGGAGTCTCATTGCGCCTACTTTTTACTTTTACTAACCAGAAGCTAAAAATTTTGAATTATCATAAAAAGCAACTGCCTCCAAAATTATTATTTGTGACTGCGAAAGCAGTGAGCCTATAAGAGGGACATATCTAATTATCTATTTGCATTCAGAAATTAAGTATACCCCATATGTTACATTATATGTATGTTTTGCCTTTATTCACCCAAAAGCTAAAACTTTGAAGCTGATGAAGGTAACATCCTCAAATGGCTTATACGTACAGTACCAGTGCCAGCATTTTTTCAGGTCCTAGCTTGCTGTGGTACTCACTGGCCCTAAAGCCAAAGATTGAAGACAGTTCAATTGCAGGTGAAAAACTCTTTTCAAATGTGGTTGATTGGAATGTGATTGGAGCACTAACTTGTCTGCTTTGAGATGATCCTATGTTACTTAATTAAGGAGACACTTCTGTTTCTCTCAAATGTTACTGATCGGTGTGGTGATTTCTGTAATGGGATTTGAACGAAATTGAAAAGAAACAATTGACTAGTTGAGGTTATAGCAAAGGTCTTGGTCTATGGTGAAGTTGACAACTCTTTTGCTTATGGATTCATATGGTGAAGGTAATGCAGTTCATAAAGCCCAAGGCCCAAAAGAAAACCATCTAGCAGAGACAAGAAGCAACGGCTATAAGAAAATTAAAGCTCACTGGTTTTTCCAGTCTGCACAAAATCAAAACGAATCAGCAAGGCAGAGCAACTTTGCACAAGAAGAGGCAAGCAATATAGGAAGGACAACTGCATATAATAGTTTACAGGCCACAAAAACAGAAACCGAGCTCAGAAGTCAGACCTGCTGGTTTTATATTAAATATAAACGAGATAAGAGTTATTGCTCAGCTGGGTTTCTTCTCTGTGTGTATGTCCTTTTGGACATTACTCAAAGCATTTACGTTTGGAGTCAATGCTTACTGTGTCCCATGCCCTTATGATCACTCCATTCAGCTTTATTCATTTAAATTTAGGCTATTTTTTCCCTCTTTCTTTTTTTGTTGGTTTACATATTTATCTTGGGGATTCAAGGCAGTCCTTACTTCTGCTGCTGCCTCAGGTTCAAACCCTACTTTACTTACTCATTCTTACTCTTCTTCTTTTTCATCTTTATATTTCCTTGGAACTAGCACAAACTAATTAAAGGAATTCTAATTTTAACTTTCAGAGTTTACACTTGAGAGAGCTCTGCATTTCCTATTCCTCTTCAAGGCTTCAAGGTCAGTCTTTTCTCTTCTTTCTTTAGTTTATTGTATCTCTTTCAGTCTTTTTCTCTTGTTGGGGTTTGCATTTTTGTTACTCCAATCTGGTTCTGTTTTGTACCAAGTTTATACCTTATTTTGGTGAAAAAGCTAAGCCTCAAGAGGCTTGAAACTAGTGAAAGAGTTGAGCCTATAATGTCAAAACTCAAAAATGCTTTGGAAAATAGTATAGCATAAGAGCAACGTATATAACTATAAATTTCACTCAGAGAGAGGTTCATTAAATCTGTTATTTTACCTTTAGTCCCCAAGCATATGAAGCCACTGCCTTCAAAGCTATTTTTACCTCTATTCATCCTTGAGGTTCATTATATCTATTTTGTAGTTGTTTTTACCGAAAGCTGAAAGCTTTGAATTAGCATTACTGCATTAGTATATGAAACAACTGTTTAAAAAAAAAAAATTATCTGGGACAGAAATCTTGAGCCTATAAACTAAATTCAAAATAGCTGCAGGTACCATCTTCAAATGGCTCGTTCAGCACCAGTGCCCGCCTTTTTCCAGGTCCTTGTTGGTGATTTCTCTGAGAAACTGGTAACATCTTGACCTCCTTTTTCGGTTTTCAAGATATTTCCAAAATTGAGTGTATAGTTCTCCTAATATTTAATTTAATGTATTAGATATTCACAAATCCATATCTTTCTAGTGTAATCCATGTCAAGTGTATGATTTTCATCAAATTCTATTATATTTAATGTGTGACACTGAATCATGAGTCCATATCTTTCTGATATAGTACACAGCAACTGTCTTAGCTGAAGTAGTGTTATTCATCAACATTATGACTGATTATGGAATATAGTGACATAAAGCTCAGGGAAAAGAGGCATTTTTAACATGATCTGACCTAATTTGCTCAATGAGCTAGTCAATAATCAAATTGTCATTGACTTGGCATGAATTATTTCCATGACCAAATTGTCTGTGTTCTAAACTTGTAAAACAAATGATATTCTTGCTGATGTAAGAATTTTTGATTGGTTCTAAAAACATTGATGTTTTCTGAGAAGCAATTATATTTTGTAGAAAATGCCAACAGCTTTTGTCAACGACTTCAATGGACCAGCACTATGCAAACTTCGAGGCCCTAATGGAAAATGCTGGGATGTAAAATTGGAAGAGAAAAACAATGATCTTTTCTTCCATAAAGGCTGGAAGAAATTTGTGAAGGATAACTATTTGGAGGAAGGAGACTTTCTGGTTTTCAATTATGATGGCAATTCATTGTTCAGTGTGACAATCTATGATGAAAGTGCATGTGAAATGGACATGGAAGAAGCCAAGAGAAAGAGAAGTACTGGCGGTTTTGTTGGTCAAATGAGTGAGTTCTAGTTTGCTTTACTTGAATACAAGACCAGACTATCAAGTTTTTCTCTTATCTGCCAAGTAATTTACATTCTTCTGAAATTGTGTTTCAATTTGGGACTGTATAGGGGATTATGTCATGCCTGGGGAGACAAGACTCAGATTCATTGAGTTCAAATCAGAGCATCTTTGCTTTAAGAGAACTATGGAGGCTCACAGACTGTATCAGCTGGTAAGTAATAAGTGATAATACCCAATGAAAAAGCTAATTATGTTTCTAAAAGTCTTTTCCCTGTTATGACTGAAAAATAGTAATTCTTGTCTTTTGAATGGAATGTGTACGTGAGTATAAGAATTTTCAATCATTTCAGTGAAAATCAAAGTTCCATCACTTGTGAATCAGAAGTTGTTCTTTAGAGTTCTTCACTTGTCAGCAGAGTTTTCTTTCCCTTTTTTGTTCTTTTGTCATCTACGAGGTTAATTTATTTCTTATATTTCGTCCCCTGATATCAAATATGTTCCAATTGTAGAACATTCCTATAATAATAGCCAGGGCTAAGGGTCTCATGAGCAAGCGGACTATAGAGCTTCGGGATCCAAGCAACAGATCATGGCCTGTTGCAGTGACCCCCATGGAAGATGGTCGTACACTTATGAACAAAGGCTGGTGTCATTGTTGCAAGGCGAACCAGATTAAGAAAGGGAACACCGTTGTTTTTGAGTTTGTGAAGGGACATGTGAAGCTTCACATCTTTAGAGATGAGGGATATGAAGTGATGCTCACAGGTCCTAATATCGTGTATTGAAGCTAGTCACTGCAGGTGCAATAGTCTTGTCTGTTTTCAGTGAAGGATCCTGTGTTACTTAAGTACGGTTATTTTTCATTTCGGGGACGCTTCTATTCCTGTTTATTAGTGATTGTTGTTTGGTATGTTCTGTAATGGGATTTGAATGCAATTGAAAAGAGATAATTGACTAGTTTGGATTTGAATGATCCCATAATGATGGAGCAGGGACTTATATGTTGTGATTACAGATTTACAATAGCACTGCATTTCTACACGAATCTGAGAGTGTGATCTCTGTGACTAGAAAATAACTCAGAAACATATTATCATGCATGATTTGAACAAAGAGTACAACAGTCTAGCTTCTAACCCTTCTCTGTATCTTAGCAGTACAAACTGTAAAGTCTATTCCATAGA
This sequence comes from Rosa x damascena, assembly GCA_001662545.1. Classification (NCBI taxonomy): domain Eukaryota; kingdom Viridiplantae; phylum Streptophyta; class Magnoliopsida; order Rosales; family Rosaceae; genus Rosa; species Rosa x damascena. The sequence goes on from LYNE01003892.1 coordinate 27,367, forward strand.
TTGTCTAGGAAATTGAAATATGCATACCTCCATGCCTGGTTATACAAAGGGCCAATGACTCCCAGAAACCCTGTGATGAACCCAAGTGCCACAGATATATGAAACCAGTCAATTTTTTGCTCACTTTCCATATATTGGCTGTTCTTATCTGCATCATTGTCATTAATCGGTAGGCAGTGATTTGGAAGTGGAGCACCACAAAGTTTCGGGTTCCCCTCAAATGCAGAGGCACTGAAGCTTTGGAGCTGAGTACCAACTGGTATCTGTCCTTCAAAATCATTGTATGAGGCATTGAAAGATTTCAAGAAAGTTAGGGCTGCCAATGACTGTGGGATAGTTCCAGAGAAATGATTCATGGAAAGATCCAATTCTTCCAAGTTCTTAAGGTTGGATATTTCCTCTGGAATGCTGTCAGAGAAGTTGTTTCCGCTAATAGACAAGATTTGGAGAAGCTGCAGTTCACCAATCTCAATAGGTAGACTCCCAGTAATGGTGTTGTTCTGTATGTCAATCCCTCGGGGGAAGTAAGACAATGTGTACTGCACAAATATTGTATTTCTGGATTCATAGATGGGCAGTTCAAGATTATTGTCTACTTGATCCGTAGATTGATCAGAAACCAATGACGGTAGTCTGCAGATTTCCTTTGGAAATTCACCTGAAAGTTGGTTGAAATACAAACCCAGATAAAAGAGCTTCGGAAGATTCCCCAACCAACTAGGAATGGGTCCTGTGATTCTATTATAACCGAGTTCCAAAACCTCTAGTTTCTTGAGCTTAGATAACCATATAGGTATCTGTCCCATGAGCTCACAGTTAGCCAAATCCAAAAATTGCAGATTTTGGAATCCATCAAAATCAACCATAGCATAGTCAGCTGGAAAATTTTCTGCTAGATGAAAACTTGATGAGAGTAGGAGTGCCCTGAGCCTTTTGCAACCCATCAGTATCTGTATTGCCCGAGTGACATTAGTCAATCTGGTATAACTGAGTGAGAGGAAGGACAAAAGTTTCAATGAACGAATCTCAGGTTGTATTTTCCCTTCAAGGTCATTTTTGCTCAATCTAATAGCTTTCAAGGACTTGCAGGAGTAAAGGCTAAGTGGCAAGATGCCAGTGAAGTTATTAATCCCAAGGTCAAGTTTAGTAAGTTGACCAAGTTTGGAGAAATTTAGGGTAGAGATATTTCCTTCCAAATGGTTTCTTACTAGATTTAGTTCTACAATGCTTGTGCAATTCATCAAAGATGGAGGTAGATAACCTTCTAGATTGTTGAAATGAAGGAGCATGAATTGCAATTTCGATAGCTTACCAATACTTGTAGGGAGGGCACCACTCAACTCGTTAGAGTAGAGGTCAAGGATTCTGAGGTTGGTGAGGTTGACAACTCCTTCGCTTATGGATCCGTAGATTGAATTGTGAGGTAATACAATTTCTTCAAGTGCTGAAGCAGAGTAGATATCATCGGGAAGTATTCCCAAGAGATTATTGTAGCCAGCACGAAGAACTTCTAGCTTGGAACATTCCCCTATTCCACCAGAAATACTGCCATTGAATTTATTGAACGAAAAATCCAGTAGCCTAATCAAGGGATAAGAACGGGTACAAATAGAGGATGGGATAGACCCGGTGAACGCATTATTGCTGACGTTAAAACTAGTCAAGTTCCAAGCTTGTTGGAAGAATGAAGATGGAATTGCACCATGGAAGTGATTGCTGAACAAATCAAGCATCCGAATATTAACAGATGATAGAGAAAATGGTAGCTCTCCAGAAAGAAAGTTGTAGCTCAAATCTGGGATTTCAAGATGACTCAAAGACAAGAAGAAACCAGTTTGATCTAGTGAACCAGTAAGTGAATTGTGGGAGAGATTCAGGTGGGTGAGATGTGTGAGATTTCGTAGTGATGAAGAGGAAAGTATATATATATCCTTTGAGGCCTTTGGAGGGCAACGATACACGGGCCACCCGACCACTCATATCACAAGTGATGCCCTCCCATTGACAGCAATCATCCGACGACCAGTTTAAAGGAGAAGAGGGCATGCTGAAAGAGAACCATAGAGAATCTTGATCCAGTTCGTTGCATGCAGTGCTTCTACAATCGACAGATGAGATGAAAAAGATGAAGATGATGGCATAAGGAGTAAGATAGTTAGGTTGTAATGGCATCATTCTAGCTTGTTGAATTTCTTTTCTTCTTTTCTTTTGAGAAAAATTCTTGTTGAATTTCTGAAGGGAAGAACTGTGTATCGAATTATAGAAACGAAGTGAACTAGCAGCTGTGGAAAAACACAAACTGATGGTTGCAATTTTCTTTGTATTGAATTGTGATTGAAACTTTAGATGAATAAGTAAACATATAGACAAAGAAAATTAAGAGAAAGAACACTTTGATTCACACTACAAAGAAAAGAGAAAGAAGACTAAGAGGATTCACATTACTTGAATCCTACCTAAACTAATTACAATAGAAGAAAGTCAACGTACACCATGCTTTAGACTTCCTTCCCCATGCATTAAACTTCGTTGAATGAGAGAGGACTTTTAATTTGTACCATGCTACAGCAGCACCATCATGCTTGCTTTGCAATAATAGAGGATTCACTACATGCACAAACGTAAATTGTAAGTTAACCATATCAACAAATCTTCGATAGCAGCATAGGAAGAAAGGATCAAAGATGTGATCAAATTACAGTTATTAGATGAAAGGTACATTTGTGGAAAATTATTGCAAGTTTATGTATCCCCGTTAAACTCGTTGGTTTGTTGCTGAAATTAATAAATTAAGAAGCCCATCAATTATCTTTTGGACTAAGTCCACATAATTACGAGAAGTTTTAAATATACACCCTTAATCACTTAATACACACTCCTTACTCAATACACCTACCATTTAATTTCTCATTCTAACATTTTACTAAATGCACAACCCAAATTACCTAAAATATCCTTAAACTTAAAAATCATGAAATACACTATTATTTAACATTTGATTAGTATACATAATTGACCATATTAATTACTTGTGTTAGTTATTGGGAAATCCATAAGGATTCATTATTGTTCCCTTCAAAGTTCAAATATATGCTTAGAAACAGGTTTTGTATTATTTAAGTTCTCCTCCACCAAACACCCTATTGATCAAGTATAAAATTTTAAGTCGAACATTCAACCAAAATTGTATCTCCACAATGGCGGAACTACGAAGTTGTCATTGGATGGTCAAACACATTAACAATTACAAAGTTTTATACATGTGATGTTTTATATTAGATAAGAAATTGTCTAATCATCACTTTTAGATAAAAAAAAATGAACTAAAAAGTGAGAGTAAAGCGATATTTTTAAAAACATTTAATGCTATTGATTTCAAAATTCTAAATTACATGGTATCTCACCCCATTTAATTACAATTCATTTAAGAAAAATTTAAATTAGATGGTTTCTAACTTTATTCTTGTTTTAAATGAGGATGTCATGTATAGAAATTCATTGTGTTTATAATTATAGAATAATATAAGGAACATATGATTATTATTATTTTTCTTTTAATACATAAATGTCTATTTTGGTCATTTAACCTACCTATAAAATCTGATTTGAAATATAAAATAATAGGGATGTGTATTTAAAATTTCTCTTAACCTAATCCTATTAGGTTTTGGAGTTTTCCTCATGCACATATAAATATATGTTTTCTATCACAAATTAAGTGTGAGAGAAAAGAAGTAGCCGCAGTTTCGGGTTCTATAGAAATATTACATTTTGGTTTGTTGCTTTTGTTCTTGTGAGCAACAATATCTAAATATATAGTCGTTTTTCTATTTGTTGTTTCTCTTTCTGTGACTTTATTCAGGTGTAATTGGAAATTGAGTTTAGTGTTAAACACCTTGTAATCTTCTTTTGATATTAGTAGAATCCTCTCACCGTTTCTGCCCGTGAATGTAACCCTTTGATTTTGGGATCAACCAAGTAAATCCTTGGTGTTCTGGATTTTTCTATTAATTTATCTTTTTCATACTTTTTATATTTCATTCATGTTTGACGCTTTCGCACAACAAGTGGTATCAGAGCTCAGGCTACACCTGGGGCTATTTGATTTGGAGCTAATCACTAATTTGCTAATAGTTTTTTTTTCCGGTTGGTAATTGGAGCTGTGATTTTGGATTCAATGATTAAGTCTGTTTCTTCGATGAAATATGAGATTGATAAATTTTATGGGGGGAATGATTTTAACCTTTGGTGTTTGAAGATGCGAGCCATGTTAGTTCAGCAAGAGTTATTAATTAAAGGCGCTGAAAGTGTGAATGCTTTGCCAACTACTTTGTTAGAAGAAGAAAAATGAGACATGTTAGAACGAGCACATAGTGCAATTTTGTTATGTCTATTTGATGAGGTTCTGCGTGAAGTTGTCGATGAGACAACTGCCCCTAAATTGTGGCTAAGCTAGAGAAATTATATATGACCAAATTCCTGACCAGTCAACTATATTTGAAGTAGCGACTATACACTTTTCCTATGTCTGAAGGTGCACCTGTTTAAAGCCATATTGATGAGTTTAATAAGCTTATATCTTATTTGAGAAGTACGGATGTGAAAATTGATGATAAAGGTAAGCCTTCTAAAAAAAATTCTGGTGATGATGCGAATTATGAGGATAATAAATCTACTTTTGCTTTTGCCTTATCTGTTGGTGATTCTTCTGTTAATGTTTGGTTGCTTGATTAAGCTTGCTCACACCATATGTGCTTCAATCGAGACTGGTTTGACACTTATCAGTCTATTGATGGAAGGTATGTTTTTAAGGGGATAATACTCCTAATAAAGTAATGGGGATTAGAACAATTCAAATTAAGATGCACGATGAAATTATCAAGACTTTGACAAAGGTTAGGCATTGTCCCAGATTTGAAAAATAATCCGATATCTTTGGGTACTCTTGACTCTCAAGGCTATAAGTATTCATTTGAAGGTGGAGTTTTAAGAGTTAGTAAGGGTGCGCTCTTGTTGTGATTCAGCGAAAGTTGATTTGTCATAACTCTACGTACTTCAGGGTAGCACAGTTATTGGTGCTCTATCAGTTGCCTCTTCATCAAGTCCATATAATTTAGATTTTGGTACAAGTGTATTTGTTGAGGGTTGATCAATTATGTGAAGATTGGATAGTGAGACACTGCACTGCTTTGAAGACATCATATATAAAAATCGCATAACATATTTGTGGATCCCTTATAGAGACACTTGGATAAGTCTAAAAACTTCGATGCTAAATCTATTAGTTCCTGCTACTTGGTTAATTGGTCTCCATCATCCACATTTTGTATGAAGACTCCAATTAAGGTACAGTTTGGTACTCATGCTGATTATTCTGATATTAGTTGTCCCGTTGGTGGTCATTTGAGTGATGGTAAACTTGAGTGGAGGGAAAAATTTGTATTCCATGGACTTGCATATGGAGTGAATAATTTGTATTCCATGGACTTGCATATGGAGTGAATAATTATGACTTGTGGTGTGTCCAGTCTAAGTAACCCAAATTTGTAATTGGCCAAGTTATGAACTTTGAAGAGTATGTCATGCTATTTGAAGGAGAGTCTATTGATGCAGGTTCAGGCCACGATGTTTTTAAGTAAGTGGAGCTTGTTCAAGCTTAAGAGAAAGTGTCAGACTGCACTTTTATTCAACCTACTCAGGAAATGCTTGTTTTTGTTGGTGGTATTGAAGGGAAGCAACTTCGGTTCTACAATGTTGCTTTGTATGAAGAAATTCAGTCTCTTCATCAGGGTCATCTAAATTTGATCAAGTTGGTTCATGTTTGCAAGTTCAAGCTTTGCTTGGGCTTGATTGCTAGTCATAGTTAGTACCCTTCGGGGTTTGATGAAAAGACATTTGGAGAAGATTTTGGTTAATTTAAGCTAAGGTGGAGATTGTTGGTTTGTGGCTTAAATTAATAAGCCCATAAATTATCTTTTGGACCAAGTCCATATAACTAACCTAATCCTATTAGTTTTGGAGTTTGACGGCCTCATGCACATATAAATATATACTTTCTGTCACCAAAAAAGGTGTGAGAGAAAAGAAGTAGCCATAGTTTCGAGTTCTATAAAAAGATTACCTTTGGTTTGTTGCTTTTGTTCTTGTGAGCAACTATATAGCTAAGGTTCTGACTTGAAAGTGATTCAACTAGCGTTCTGTCATGTCTCTCTTCCTCTTCTTTTATTCCACCATGGCCACTGCAAATCCTTTGGTTAAAATTGCTTAGAACGTTCGTGCCATGCATCTCTTTTGCTCTCATATTCTTCCTGAGGGCAACACAGTGGCTGATAAGATTACGAGCCTGGGTTTGACATCCACATCTCTTGTTTGGTATGATACTCCTCCATCTGAGCTTCTCCCATTGTTATATATAGATGCCATGGGTTTCCCATATCATAGGGCAACTTAATTTGGCAATTTTTCTTATTGGTTTTTGTCCACTAGTTTAACATGTTAGTAGTTTATCATGATATTTGGGCGTGTTTTTTCTATCACAGGGTGATGCTTTTGGAAGAGATCAGATTTGTTCTCAGGGTACCTGCATCACGAAGACATAATTGCTTCTCCCACTTGGACTACTTGTATGTTAGGTCAGGAAGAGTTATCCTCAAGTTTCCTTTTGGTTTTGTACAAGAGATGGGGATGCCTCGTTGGTTCTCCTATTCTTTCTCTTTTTTTTTTCCTTCTTTTTTTCCTTGTATTTTGCTCATTGTACTTGGTATTTTTTCTTGTCAGTTAACAAAATTAAATAGGAGGACGAGGGGTGGGCACCCATAGTGTGGTGGACCCTTCACTTTCGGGTTTGAGGGTGGGGCTTGTTCCCTACATTATCTACCTCCGAGGAGCTAATATCGCATAATCTCTTATTTATTAAAATACAGGAAAACATCACCAATTGTCACTGAGTTATGACTTATTCGATACTTAACTCACTGTATTTTCAACAATATCACTTAACTCACTCAGTTTTACATCTGTCTTTCACTTAACTCACTGTCGTTAATTCTGCCGTTAAAAGTCATTAAAATTGAGGGTATATTTCTCTAAACATTAAAAAAATGCATTTCTAACTTCTTCTTTTAAAAAAAAATATACAATTTTTTTTTTCAAATTATATTTAAGTTAAAAAAATATTTTTTATTAGAAATCTCAGAAATTTAAAAAATTGAAAAAAGTCTAATAAATGTAAATTGAGCGTATATTTGTCTAAACACTAAAAAAATGCATTTCTAACTTTAAAAAAAAAAAAAGACAAATTTTTTTCAAATTATATTTAAGTTAAAAAAATCATTTTTTATTAGAAATTTCTGAAATTTAAAAAAAATTGAAAAAAAAGTCTAATAAATGTAGTTTTTTTTTAAGTTAAAAATGATTTTTAAGTGTTTTGACAAATATACCCTCAATTTTAACGACTTCTAACGGTAGAATTAACGGCAATAAGTTAAGTGAAAGATGGATGTAAAACTGAGTGAGTTAAGTGATATTGTTAAAAATACAATGAGTTAAGTGTCGAATAAGTCATAACTCAATGATCATTGGTGATACTTCCCCATTAAAATATATATATATATAGTACCTTTATGAATAATTTTACTCACCTGAGTGACTGTGAGAGACAAATGCATCTAAGTCATATATGTATTAAATATAACAGTAAAATTATAACAACTTAACACTATGCATTTAAAAAACCGTCAGATTCACTTGTCCCTAAAAAACTATCCCTTAGGTCAGGAGACCTCCCTTTATGAATTGTTCACTAAAATAAAGGCGTTTGACTTATAGGCTTTCACAGCTCCAAATGTCTGGCCAATTGCATAATTTTCTTCAAACAAAACTCCCTCGATCCCTATTTCTCAGCTTGCTCAAGTATGTCTTTGGATAGTCAATTAGAGTTGTGAATTGCCTCCTTCGGCAATCTAAAAGTCTTTCATGATGCGAAATCTAGCCATGTCCATGTGTAAAATTTCCAATGAGATCATATTAAAATCTCCGGTGACAAAGATATCTGACCATTGCCTATGTGAAATCTGCCATGCCCACCATCTTGTCATTTTAGCTTTTGAAGATTAAGTTGCATTTGGGAAAACTTATAAGCAGCTTAAATTAAAAGCAACAGACATAACATACTTGGTAAAACTGAAAAATATAAGCTTTAAAAAAATTTAAAAACCCTTAGCCTACCTCACCCAAAACATAACCTTTCATTCTAAGCCAAAGCTCTTTTAGAGCCAAAAGCATAAGCTTACTCAAACTAACTTGTAGAACAAACTTATTTTTCACTGTAGCACTTTTAGTTTCATGTTAAGTAAAATACTTTACCACTGTTTTTAGTACTATAAACAAATCTAGTTTACCAAATACTCAACTGCTTTACTTAACATTCACTTATTTTCATATCACAGTATAAACCAAATTATCTTATAAGCACAACCGTACCAAACTTGATCCTAAATCCCCGTGAAGACATACTCTACGAATAAGATCATCATTTATACGGAAGATCGCTGATTCCTTATTATTTATACACATCTTTCAAACTTAGACGTGACATATGGACTATGGGTTTACCTTAAATCTTTTTTTCCGGTTCCAAAATCTGTATCTTGTAATTTTGGTTCTGTAATTACTATTCTAGATCTTTTTTCTTTATTGATGTAATTGACAATTTGCTCAAAAATATTTTAAAAAAAAATGACAAGTAATTACAAAAAGGGGCAGAGAGTGGGTCAGTCTTTCACTCTTTGGAGAATAGCAAAGGCAGTGGTGCCCTCCGACCGGCGGACGCGAAGAGTTGAGAGGAACAAGCGAAGATGTCACTGGTGGACTACGCATCTTCAGACGACGACGTTTCAGAGGAGGAAGAAGATAAAGAGAACAAGGAAAACGAACCAGCCCAAGTAGCCATGGATGAACCCCACCCTCCGACTCGTCCTCCTCACACCCAGTAATTCTATCATCCTTTCTTTCGATTTCGGGTTCTTCTTTTGATAAATTTCACTTCTTTCTTTATTACCCATGAACGTTTTATCATCTCCATTCAGAATGCTTGCATTGTTTTCATGAATTAATGCTCTAATTGTTAGGGTAAGCATACTGTAATTGGCTAGTAGAAAAATTTTCAATTTTTTTTTTTTTTTTCACAATTGAAATAATCTACAGATAGTGTTAGATGGAAAGTATATATGGGGTGGTAAAACACCGCGCTAACCGTGTTATTGGAATGGTTTCCTTGGTAAGTAAGCTGGCATTTGCTTACCAATTGGATTGCACATGCGAGTATTACGGGTGCTTGCGGTTGATGTGGCAAATGTACTTGGGTTTGGATGTAGGGCTCATATTAAGAGATTCTGCCTATTTATCTTACTAGAGATATCTTGTTTTCGTAGATAGATGGATAATGACATGGGATAGATAATGCAAATGTGTCAGAGACTCGGAATTATGGAATTAATCTATCATGGATGAATCTTGTAAAAGCTGAGTTTGGCTTCCATTTTCTTGGATTTGATTGCTTGGATGCTAAAAGAGGGCTGTTTCTTTTCTTTTTCTTGTCTTGTCTAATATATAGATATATATGTTAGAGCAAATCACTCTCCTACATTGATTTCCTCCCTTTCCACAATCAAAACTGATTGTGTAACCTCTCCACAATCAAAACTGATTGTGTAACCTCTCCACAATCAAAACTGATTGTGTAACTGTAGATTAGT
>LYNE01003893.1:20817-37653 GCA_001662545.1 Rosa x damascena
CAATTATGGGTTGTTTGCTTCCTATTTTATATTTATGAAATCTGCATTTAGTATTAGCAAATCCAGCTGTTTAACACCAGAAACTCTGTAATCCATGATGAATCCACGTCGGGAACATTTGAATCTTGTGCCCTCTGTTCCCTCTATGAAAAAGACTTTATGTGGCTAACCTCTTTCATACGCCAAGGTAAATTTGGAATATAGTGTCCACATTAATACCAATGAAGTCATGAATCAGGAAGAGTTCTCACAGGTATTGCAACTTTTCTCAGCTAGGTTTAGCTACAAGTCTACAAGCCTACAAAGGCACATTTCTCGCAGATACATAGACTTTCATGGCATTATCTCTGTGTTCACAATTGTTATCTCTTTGTATGTCATGTAAGTCAGTCTTTGTCTGCTAAGTGCGTAGCGTGCTTGAAAATATGGCCAACAGTGTTCTCCTTTGCACAAGTTAGATAAGAGCTATTGACCAAGTCTTGGTCTTTCCATCCAAATCTTAGCTGCAAATTTGATGCCACAAGTGACATCAATGTACAAGCACCCTGTATTTACTTAGCTTCAAAAGTAGAGAGAGAGTTCGGAAAGTGATTTCCACACACCTCATCAGTACATTTGCACTCATTTTTCTGGCTTTTATGTTTCGGTAAAAGATATTCAAAAGATTAGGAACCTCTGATGTTCTGATCAAACGATCCAGTCTTGTTATATCCCTTGGAATTCCAAAGCCTGATAAATTAGTGCAGGCAGAGGATGGTGGAGTGATGGCTACACTGGCCATTGGACCTTGACCAGAAAATTTTACAGGTTTGAAAATTTATGAGACGGGGATAACAAGTGGATTGATAATGCAGTAGAATTAAATAAGAAAGCATCTTTGACACCAGTGTTGACAAAAGGGGCTTCAAATTATTACATTAGAGCTATATATATACATCAAAACATACGCTGATCCGCAGGTAGATCTGTCACAACTACAGGCGTTAGAAAATGAGAAGCTCCAAACCCAAGTGTCTCTTTTCTCTCTTCCTGTTCTCCCTATGCTTCCATCTCCTTCTTCACCTTTCACAAGCTCAAGAGCCATCAACTGAAGGCTATACCTGCTCAATCAATGAGACCAACACCAATCCATGCCAAGCCTATGCCTATTACAGAGCCTCGGCTCCTAACTTTCTTGACCTCGCCTCCATAGCTGACCTCTTCTCAGTTAGCCGCCTCATGATCTCCAAACCTAGCAACATCTCTTCCCCAACTTCACCTCTGATCCAAGACCAACCCCTGTTTGTTCCTTTATCTTGTTCCTGCAACTCAGTCAACACCAACACGACCATCTCCTATGCCAATCTCTCGTACACAATCAATGAAGGTGACACATTTTACCTAGTTTCCACCAACAGCTTCCAAAACCTCACAACCTACCAATCTGTGGAGCTTGTGAACCCTACTCTTGTAGCCACCGACCTTACAATTGGGGTAACTGCATATTTCCCTATCTTTTGCAAGTGCCCCACCAAAACCCAGTCGCAAAACAACGTCAGTTATCTAGTCTCCTATGTGTTCCAACCTTCTGATAACTTGTCAACAGTTGCTTCAAGGTTTGGGGTCCAAACAAACTCTATAGTTGAAGTTAATGGCAATAGTACTCAGCCTTTTGATACCATTTTCATTCCAGTGACTCAGCTTCCTGAGCTATCACAACCTGCTGTTTCTCCTTCACCTTCACCTTCTTCACCTCCTTCACCTCCTTCAAATAAGACTGAGAGGAAAGGAGTGATTACAGGGTTGGCAGTTGGGTTGGGGATCACTGGGTTTTTGCTGATTTTGGTTGTGGGGTTTTTGATTTTTGGAGGTGGGTTGGTGAAGAAGAGGAGAGGTACAAGAGGAGATGAAGAGAATAATCAGAATCTATATAAGAATGAGAAGGGGGATAAGAGGGCGAAGGAAATGGAAGTGAGTTTGATGGCTGATGTTTCAGATTGCTTGGACAAGTACAGTGTGTTTGGTATTGAAGAACTCAGAGAAGCTACTAATGGGTTTGGAGATAATTGCTTGATTGAAGGGTCTGTTTACAAAGGAAATATTAATGGGGAGGTCTATGCCATCAAGAAGATGAAGTGGAATGCCTGTGAGGAGCTCAAGATCTTACAGAAGGTACTCTTTGTCTTTTCACTTTGTTTCTTCAACTTCTGTCTCTATGGTAAAAGTTTTGCTTTTGGCCTATCTGTAGAGCTTCACATGTTTACATTGAAATTTGATATTAGTTTCTGTTGCATGAAGTTTTAACTCATCTATTATCATTTCATCATCCCATATCACTTAAGCTAAGACTCATAGTTTAATGTTGAGTTAGTAAATATAGGATCTTTTTCTTCTGTTTCTTATGTTGATATTGTGCTTATAATCGAAACAACTGTGTTTCAAGATTAAGGATTACATGAAAACATGAAGCAGTGTAGCTTTGGATATAAACTCAATATAAGCAATGGATTTGTAGTTGTATTAGGTAATCCGGCCACTTGAACAATTCTTCCAAGAGACTTGCTCACTGAGAGTATCAATTGTCATTTGGAATATAAAAAGCTAGAAAGCTAGTGCTAAAGTAGAAAATAGGTATCATATGTACAGATGAAACTGTAGTTGATGTCAGATCATTTGAATGATTTTTCTCTTTAGATTTGACCAAAAAATGATGTTGCGTAGATTATTATTATTTTTTTTTAGTGATCAATGGATTTCATGTTCGTAAGCATGTTTTGGATTGCTACTAGGAACATAGGCACAGATAGTGAACGAATCATTAGAATTCCAAAAGTTATAGGGATCCCGTTAAGAAACCTCATTATTAAATTGCTTCATCTTTATTGCTAATATAAGATGTTTAGGTGACCTGTCTGCTTATTACGTTTTTGAAGTTTCAAATTGTATCTTGTTTTGTTGGAAGCTTTATAATAGTGATTAGGTCTGGTGGAGAAAAAACAATGTGAAGAAAATGTGTGCCGTCGGTGTCACAATTTGGGTCCATTTCATTGGATATGCTCAAACAAAGGGATATATCCATGTATGATTTCAATTATGCCTTACTAGGTTTTTTTTACTAGAAACAACATATAATAAAAACAGAAACAGAAGGATTTTGCTCCTTGGGGTTTTGATGTTGGCTAGGTTCTGTATGCTTTACTAGGTTGGATTAGCAAAAGTCCTCCATAGATGACATAATTCTAAAATTCCGAGGATAGTTTGACAAACGTGATGAGCTCTCCAGATAAAATGAAGTCATAATCTAAAAGATTCCAATACTGAGTTGTAAATTGGTTTAATTGGACATAAGACTTCAAATTTTTGGTAGAAAAACAAAGTCGGCCATGTACATCAACTCCAAGAGTGCCCTTAGGATCTGTTTCTTATTTGATTAGTTGGGAATACTTTTTCATGTTTCATGTTTTATTAGTTGTTTTATATCTATAAATAATAGGTTAGGTTACCTTACTTTTATTGATTTTTTCGTAATAATATTTGGTTGTTAGATAGAAGTTCAGGGACTTGGGAAGGTTTACTTTTCCTAGGATTCGGAAGGTTTATTTTTTTGCCATACTTTGAACTATATAATTGATCAAAGATTGACTTTCAAACTTTGCAGGTAAACCATGGCAATTTGGTGAAGCTAGAAGGCTTCTGCATAGACCCAGAGGATGCAAATTGCTATCTAGTTTATGAGTATGTCGAAAATGGCTCTCTCTATTCATGGCTGCATGAAAACCCGAATGAAAAGTTGAGTTGGAAGACAAGGCTCAATATCGCTGCTGATGTCGCAAATGGTCTACAATACATTCATGAGCACACTAGGCCAAGGGTTGTGCACAAAGACATAAAGAGCGGTAATATTCTCTTGGACTCCAGCATGAGAGCCAAAATAGCCAATTTCGGGTTAGCAAAGTCTGGTTGCAATGCCATAACAATGCACATTGTTGGAACTCAAGGTTATATTGCCCCCGAGTATCTAACTGATGGGGTGGTGTCAACAAAAATGGATGTGTTCTCCTTTGGGGTAGTTTTACTAGAGCTTCTTTCAGGGAAGGAGGCCATTGATGAAGCTGGAAATGTTCTGTGGGCTAGCGCTGGTAGGATTTTGGAGGGAAGTGAGGAAGGGAAGGCAGAGAGAGTAAAGCAATGGGTGGACAAGGAGCTTTTCCTTGATTCATGCTCAATGGAGAGCATAGTGAATGTTGCGACTGTTGCCATTGCCTGTTTGCGTAAAGATCCTTCTAAAAGGCCAAGTATGGTTGACATTGTTTATGCCTTGTGTAAGAGCGATGCATTGTTTTTCGATATCTCAGACGATGGATCATCAGCTCCCCCAGTAAGAGCACGGTAAGTTTAGGTTCTTATTTTCTATTTGATTCAGATGAGGAGAAGACAAAAAATAAAATTCTAGGCCAAGGGACTATTTGGTTTTACTAGTTGAGGCGATGTACAAGAATAAAGTGACCAGTAAAAGTTTGTGTTGTAAATGATAGTGAATATTCATGCAATAGGTATTGCTTAATGTATGCGATTGACAGACTCGTAATGTATGCAATTGACATACTGGTAATGTGCGATTGATTAGTATAGCTATTATGTATTGCCTTTTGTATACATGATGTAACCCTATATAAACTCATGATGAGATGAATACAACACGATACAATTTTTCAAATTCTCTACAACACGTTATCAGCACGAGCTTTAACCTTAGCCTAAGAACAAACCAAAAACTAAAAAACCAAAAACCCGAAAATCTTCTTCATCACCGCAGCTCCTAGCCCACGCTAGCCTCACCTACGTGCCCCTGCAGCACCACTGCACATCTGCTGCCCCTGCAGCACCAACGCACACCAACTGCATCATTCTCTTTTTCTGTGTACGTCCTTCTGCTTGCAAGCCCCGAAACATCTAGTTCGAAACCTCATATCAAAATACTTTCTTCATCAAAGTTGTTCGTCTCTGTCTGTTCCATCTGACCTCCGAATTTTAGCATTATCGGAGTTATTTTGAGACATGTACACCAATCGAAGTGAAAGCTGTTCAGAAGAGAATCTGCTCCTAATTTCAACAACCCGCCTGCAGCTCTACCTTGCTTTCTTGCTGCACACTGAAAGCCCTACTGCACACCGAAAGCCTTGCTGCTGCTGAAAGCTTTACTGCACACCAAAAACCTTGATGCTGTTACTGCCCCAACACGCCTGCTCCAACACGCGCGTGTTCTCAAGCCTTGGACCATCACGTAAGTTTTTGTGATTAAAGTTGCAGCTTTCTTGTATTTTTAAATTTTATTTATTTATTGCAGAATTGTGAAATATATGAACATTTAATTTTGAGTATTTAATAAAGCGGAATTGTGGGGATTCACGCTTAACGAACTAAGAGCGTTCGTATGAACTAAGTGTGTTCATAATGCTTGGACTAAGAGCGTCCGTAAGCATCAAATTGTGACCATATTAAAACATTATTGTTTGGTCTAATCCAAAAAAGATTCTTGAAAATTGATTTCTTAGTAGCATAGCTCGGAAATCTTATTCTTTTAGTTTTCGTGGAAGTTTAGCTGCGAAACTAATATATCTTCTCTTCTTATTTTCAGGATGTCGAATGAACCTAGACTCGACTTTCCCATGCTTAACTCAACATGCTCGGATTACCACAGTTGGGTAACCGATGTTGAGAACCACCTCACTTCAAAGGTAATATTACCCATAATCCAGGCACCTAACCCGGATCGTGTGTTAGTGCGAACACCTACAAAGCATGCTCAAGCAGTTATCTTGATGCGACGCCATATGGACAAGGCACTCAGATTGGAGTATATGTCGATCAAGGATGCAAGAGAGCTATGGGTAGCGCTAGAAGAGCGCTTTGGCAATGTCCAAGATTCCCTCCTCCCGCCTTTTGGGACCTTTGATGTAATCATTGGCTATCTTTATTAATAAAGTATCGTATTATTATTCGATGTCATGGACATGTTTTAATTCCGAACTTTATTATTTGTCAGTATGTTTCTTGGAGAGTTGGAATGCCTTGTTGATAGTGGCACCACACATACTATATTGCGACATAGGCAACTATTTCTATGGATGACGCATAGTCGATCTTCTGTGACTACGATGACTGGACCATCCCAATTGATTCATGGTCGAGGACTAGCTCAATTTATGTTGCCAAATGGCACAAGTATTAATGTCACCAAAGCTCTATATGCTCCTAGGGCTGGAAGGACCCTATTGAGTTTTAAAGATATAAGAGCCAAGGGTTTTCATGTGGAAACACATTGTGAGAATGGACAAGAGTTCCTTTGCATCACCTCTAATGACTACGGACATAAACGAGTATTAGAGAAATTTATGTATCGCTCTAGTAGGTTGTATGCAACCACTATTCGAGTCATTGAGTCCAACCATGTCATGAGAGATGACTTATGGGATTCTGACACATATAGGCTTTGACACGATCGTCTGGGACACCCAGGTCATGATATGATGATCCGTATACTAAAGACTTCACACGGACATCCATTTTTCAAAACGAAAAGAAGTCAGAATTGAAATTCGATCCAAGATAGGGCTGGCGCCACCTACCCCCTGCGGGCCAAAAGTGGTATTGACGCCTCCTTAGTTCCTTTTTCTACTTCTAAAGTCCATTGTGACTTCGTGGCTCAACTGGATTCTTCCCTGGTTGCTTCTAAAGCCCATCTTTCATTTTGCAAAGCCTGCTATTTAGCAAAATTAGGATCGAGACCATCCTATGCAGAGGACACTAAAGAAAATATTTCATTCTTACAAAGAATCCAAGATGATATTTGTGGACCTATTCAATCAAATTGCAGACCATTTAGATATTTCATGGTGTTTGGCTGATGCATCGACACGATGGTCACATGTCATGCTATTGTCCACAAGAAATGCTGCATTTGCTAAACTCCTAGCACAAATCATTAAATTAAGGGCTCACCACTCTGATCATCGCATTAAGTCAATTCGTCTTGACAATGCTGGAGAGTTTACATCAAAAACGTTTGATGACTATTGCATGTCCATTAGGATTGAGGTTGAACACCCTGTTCCTCATGTTCACACCCAAAATAGTCTCGCAGAAACTGCCATTAAAAGACTTCAAATGGTCGCTAGAGCATTGGTTATGTGCACCAATCTCCCTGTTTCTGCTTGGGGCTATGCAATATTGCATGTAGTTGTGCTCATTCGTCTGAGGCCTACTACTACTCAACCCTTTTTCTGAGTCCTAGATGGTTACTGGATATGAGCCTGATGTCTCACACTTACGCATATTTGGGTGTACAGTTTATGTGTCAATTGCACCGCCACAACGCACCAAAATGGGTCCTCAAAGACGATTAGGCATTTATGTTGGATATGACTCTCCAACCATTATCCGCTACTTAGAACCCTTGACAGACGATCTATTTACTGCTAGATTTGCGGATTGTCACTTTGATGAGACAGTCTTCCCGTCGTAAGGGGGAGATAAGAACAATAATGTTCAACATGAACGACAGAAATTGTCATGGTCTGTCCCCACTTTGTCTCATCTTGATCCCCGAACCGCACAGTCCGAAAATTGAAGTGCGGAGAATTCTCGATCTTCAGAACGTAGCAAACTCTATGCCTGATGCGTTTTCTGATATCGCTAAAGTGACAAGATCACATATACCTGCTGCAAACGTGCCTGCAAGGATTGATGTCCCTAAAAATCATGGACATGGCACCGCCACCACTAATAGTGATGGCAATGTGGCTCAGGCCGGGCTCCCATCAAGGAAATGTGGGAGGCCCAAAGGTTCGAGGGATTTTCGCCCGAGAAAGAAAACGAGTTTGGTATAGAAAGATCCATTAATCATCGACATAAATAACCCGTCTCATGAAAATATTCCGGATTATGGTAATGTCCAAGAGACATCATTGGGGGACGCTCCAATGTTAGAACCAATTCCAGGGAATAGGGAGATCTCCATGAATTACACTAGTGTACATGAGACGTTGAATCGAGATTCTGTTATCCTTGATGATGTGTTTGCATATTCTATTGCTCAAGAAATTATAGAACATGATGATATCGAACCTCGCTCCTTTGAAGAATGTCAACGAAGAGCAGACTGGCCTAAATGGAAAGATGCGATCCAGGTTGAATTGGATTCACTAACAATGGGACAGGTATTTTGGCCTATAATGCTGACACCCCCAAGTATAAATCCTGTTGGCCATAAATGGGTCTTTGTTAGGAAGCGGAATGAGAAAAATGAGGTTGTTAGATACAAAGCCCGCCTTGTGGCGCAAGGTTTTTCACAACACCCTGGAATCGACTACGAGGAGACATATTCTCCCGTAATGGACGTTATAACGTTCCGCTACCTTATCAGTTTGGTAGTTTCCGAAAAACTTGACATGCAGCTTATGGATGTGGTTACAGCATATCTCTATGGGGATTTAGATTCATATATATATATATATATATATATATATATATATATATATATATATATATATATATGAAGGTTCTAGATGGACTTCAATTACCCAAGTCAAGTGGCTCTAAACCACGGAGCGCGTTTTCAATAAGATTGAGACGCTCACTATATGGATTGAAACAATCCGGACGGATGTGGTATAACCCTCTAAGTGACTACTTGATTGGGAAGGGATATGAGAACAATGAAATATGCCCATGCGTGTTTATAAAAAGGACAAGTTCCGGATTTGCAATTGTAGCAGTTTATGTCGATAACATGTGTAACGTCCCGTATCTCAATTCACCCGTTTACTAGTCATTTGGACGGTAAACGACAACTAATTTAACTTTTTACTTTGTTTCGATACTTTTAGTAGCCCTAAAAGTTGACTTTTTGTTGGGGTCAAAATTTGAGAAAATGTTCTTCATGAAAGTCGTAGGGGACGTTAAACCGAGCGCATGCATATGTGGTACGGAAAAATCGGAGATTGTATGCGAAAGTTATAAGCTAAAATGTGAAAGTTACTGTTCATGGTAGATTAGTATAAATTTGAAAAAGTTACTGTGGGGGTTAATTTTTCTCACTCTCTCTCTCTCCGCGCGATTTTCTCTCTCTTCTTCCTCGGTTCTCTCTCTCTCCTCTGCAGCTTCGGCTAGCCTCCTTTTTCAGCCACCTGGGGATGAATCGCGACCACCTCTAGCTTCTTCTCCTCCCTCTGGACTCGCTAGTGGTGGTGGCTCGCCGTGAATCGACCGGAAAATGCAACTTTGATGCCGAGAAGCTTACGGTTACTGTAGCAGAAATGGTCAACGCCGGTTTCTCCGGATTTCGGCTACCTCCGGCCGAGTTTCTTGATTCTCTGGGAGCGCATGAAGACGTAGATGATGCTCCTCAAGTATTTTGCAGCGATTTGAAGCGTGGAGGAAGAATCGGATGGATGAATTTCTGAGTTACTATTCACGGTACGGGTTCAATCTTCCCCTTAATTGTTGAGGTACTTCCGCTCGTTTTCTAACTTGGTCACAGTTGAAAGAATTAATGGGTGTGTTGAGAAGGTGCTACTGCCAAATTTTGGTGGCCATCGGAGCTGGTGGCAGTGGCGGCAGCGCCGCCACTGTGGGCGGCGGTAGCGGCGGCTAGGGTAGCTTTTTAATTTCATTTTCTGGCTAGTTAAATTCTATAATTATCATAGAGCTTGTATGTGAAGTTTGGTGATTTTTGGAGGAGTTTGGAATTGTTTGTGATTTTCCGAAGTTTGGAGTTTTGTGATTGAATTGTGGGAAATCCGGCAGTCGGATTTCCCTCGTTTTCGTTGTGGAATATGTAAATCGAGGAATTGGTGTTATGGGTGTGATTTGGGTTGAATCCGAGAAGTAATGGAGATAGGGATTTTCGGGTTTCGTTTAGATTCGTAAATATTTATTCGAATTGTCGTTTATGGAAGTGTACTTCTGTACAGGACGATGTATCGAGCTACCGCTTGACGAAGGGACTCGTTTGCGTGGTCGCCAACCAGTACTGTGAGTGGACTTTTGTTTTATATATTGATGCATGCATTTATTTCTCGAATTAATGTTTTATTGAATATCATATTATTTTAGTTTCGGATATGATTTCGGTTTTGGAATATTGCTTGGATTTTCCATCATGATTTTTGGAACGTGAGTTTTATTCGCTCGGATTTGAACTTGTGATTTATGTTGATTTTTCGACGAATCATTTTTCCGAGGTGATTTCCGGAATTATACTTTTAAATTATATTATATTCGTCGATTTGAGATTTTTAAAGGATTTTCGAAATGGGATTTCGATGGAATTGTATTTCTTGTTTATTTATTGACTTATGGTTTTGGCATTGGGAATGCCTTATTAATGATTCTTGATTCGGTTTTGTTTCGGAACTGTGATTTATAATTGATCTAATTATTCTTTTAGCGTGTGGGACACGCTGTTGATTTATGTGACTTTTTACGAGAATTTCCGGGTACGGTTGGGAATCGTACCCGTGTGTTTTTATTTGCGGGACTTATGGGGAAGCCTTATAGATTTATTGGATTTGAATGGTTTTTACCCACCATACCTGGGTCGTATTATTTTATTGCTAGCTATCCTATTAGTACTCCTCCCTGCTTACTATGTGTTCGTGGGTGAGTAGAGCAGAGCATGGGATACTCCAGAGTGTGGGGCACACCGACCCGAGCCTGGGAGGCTCCCTTCTTTCGTATGGTGATACTTCTTCCCCATATCTTATCGTTGCTTGACTAGCGGGGGTAGTCCGATTTTCACTGTAGCCAGCGGGGCAGGTTTTATCTTCTTGAGAAACGAAATTTCGGTTTTACGTTATATTTTCAAATGTTGTGACTAGCGAGGCTAGTCGGTTTATCGTTTTGAAATTCTTGGATTTAAAACTAAAAGTTGTTTTGTTTATGAAATTGTTGCATGCATCGGATTTTTAAGAGAATAAATGTGGGAAAGCATGAAATCCTTTTTCTTTTAAATTGTTTATTTTTGTCCACTCACGCTAATGTTTTTCGTCTACTTTCCCCTGGGCCTTTCGGTTTCTAATGCCCAGTTTGCCGGCGTTATTAGTTGAGGTCGGGCGTACATGGTTCGAGGCATAGTTGACGAATAGCTTCCGCACTTCTTCGTTTGGCTCTGATCGATTGTGGGTTAATGTTTTGGGTAGTCCACTTTAGGGGTGACTCGGCCAATTCTCGGTTGGGTTATTATCTCTAAGGTGGGCCCCGCAGGGCCACCTCGGATTTCGGGGTGAAATCCGGGGCGGGTCCTGTCAACATGAACCTAATTGGAATTCTAGATGAGTTAAAGGAAACTGCTAAGTACTTGAAATCCTAATTTGAGATGAAAGATCTTGGGAAAACACGGTTTTGCCTCGGACTAGAACTCGAGCACCGTAGTGATGGGATTATGATCCATCAGTCAGCATATACTCAAAAATTATTAAGCCCTTTAATAAAGATAAAGCAAAGCCTGTGAGTACTCCCATGATCGGTCATAGTCTTGAGCCTGAAAAAGATCTGTTTCTTCCAAAGGATGAGGACGAAGACTTATTAGAGGCTGAAGTGCCCTATCTAAGTGCAATAGGCGCATTACTGTACTTAGCTCAATGCACAAGACCGGATATCTCATTCGCAGTGAACTTGTTAGGTCGACACAGTTCTGCGCCAACACGCCGCCATTGGATTGGTGTAAAGACAATCTTTCGATACTTGAGAGGTACGATTGATATGGACTTGTTCTATCCCTACAGAGAGAAAAGAAATAACGGAAGTGTGGGATCAGACTCCACAAGGCAAAACGCCACCTTCCGTGCTCCACCTCCCCTCTATCAAAATGACAACGATGTCTTGATGGGTTTTGCTGATGCAGGGTATCTCTCTGACCCTCACAAAGGTCGCTCCCAAACGGGTTATATCTTTACCATAGGAAGCATTGCGATATCTTGAAGGTCTACAAAGCAGACCCTTGTTGCTACTTCCTCAAATCATGCAGAGATTATCGCTCTACATGAGGCCGTGCGAGAATGCATATGGCTAAGGTCTGTAGTTAGACACATTGGAGGAACTTGTGGTTTGAAGTCTACCACTGATGAACCTACATGCATAATGAAGATAATGCAGCTTGTATTGAGAAAATGAAGTTAGGTTTCATCAAGGGCGACAACACCAAGCATATATCGCCTAAGTTCTTTTACAATCAGCAACAACAAAAACTTCTAAATATTGAAGTGAATCAAATCCATTCAGAGGATAATGTAGCGGACTTGTTTACCAAGTCGTTACCTAAATCCACCTTCGAGAAACATGTGAAGAGCATCGGATTAAGAAAGTTATCCGAACTCCCATAATTGTAGAAATCAGGGGGAGACCTTGACATCAGAGGGAGGTATGATGTCTACATATTCAATCTCGAATAGTAAAGGACGTGTTGTGCTCTTTTTGCCCTTCGACCAGGGTTATTTTTGTCCCACAGGGTTTTTGTTACCTGGCAAGGTTTTTAGTGAGGCCACTATCAAAGTGTCATCACCGAGTTTGAGCAGCACAAGGGGGAGTGCTGAAGGATGTCGACTACTCCACATTCACGTGCGTTGTGCTCTTTTTCTCCTTTGACCAAGGTTGTTTTTTCCCACAGAGTTTTTATTACTTGGCAAGGTTTTTGACGAGGCAACTTAGAAGCGCATAGTAGAGGCAACACTATTGTCATGGAATATCCAAGGGGGAGTGTTGTAAATGATAATGAATATTCATGCAATAGGTATTGCTTAATGTATGCGATTGACAGACTCGTAATGTATGCGATTGACAGACTCGTAATGTATGCGATTGACAGACTCGTAATGTATGCGATTGACATACTTGTAATGTGCGATTGATTAGTATAGCTATTATGTATTGCCTTTTGTATACATGATGTAACCCTATATAAACTCATGATGAGATTAATACAACACAATACAATTTTTCCAATTCTCTACAACAGAGAATTATATCATTAAGTACCTGTATATAAGATAGAGAAAAGTTGTAGTACTCTTTTGAGTCTTTTCTCGTACATAAATATTTCTAAATTTAATTAACTACACTCTACAATCGGGAACCTCTAATGAGGATGAAAATTACTGTACAAACAAAAAGAAATTAGCCACACTGATCACTCTTCTGTCAAGTAACATCTTCCATGTCTTCAAGGTAGGGGTGTCGAGGAACACAACTCCATGTTTTTAGCAAGGGCATCTGCAATCATGTTGTACTTTATATACATGTGATTTATAGTAACATAGAGAAATTTCTACATAACAGTTTTGCAGTAAGGCAAGAGGGAGGCAGGATGATGAAGCTCATTGCTGCTGTTCAGGAGTGAGTTAACCAAAATAGAGGAATTATATTCCACAACCAAATAAGTGAGATTGGATGAGTACATAAATTTTAGTGGATATTTTAAATTTATCAATAGGGCTAATTCAAGTTACTACTTACTACCACGTTTTTAGAGCGAAAATCAGTTTAGTCCCTACATTTATAATTTTACTGTTAATTTTTTATTATTAAGGATGACATGGATTGAAGTCCATTCTTATGACAATGTGGTGATAACCCAATCTGGTTTTTAATATTTGTGTACATTAAAATGGGGGTCTTGGGAGTTGAGGCCTTTTTTTAAAGATAAGTTGATCACGGTCTGAGCCTCAAGAAGTGAATCTGGAGTAAACTTCAGTAGATTCGGATCAAGTTGACGTAATTTTTGGATGTAGATCCTTTTGGAACCTTGGTCCCGTGTTGGGCTTGTCATCTCTAAACTCGATCATGTCGCTACCACACCAACAATGGGTTGACTCTTTGGTTTTCTTATGCCCAGCTCTCAAAGAGCATGAGATCTTGGGTCTAACTTAATGCCTCTTGGGCTTGGGATCTATTTTGATCTTCAATCTTATATGTTTTATTGAGTCACCTCATTGGTACTACTCGCACACACTTCTTAGGTATATTCTCAGAGATCTCTTAAGTTCATTCTTTGATCGGGTACCGTTCGGGTACTTGTTCATTGAGTTCTTGAGTCGGCACTTCATGGGTGAAACATCAATGACCCTTTGGGTCAGACACCTCAATTAGCGATCACTCAAAGTCATATTTCATACATCATACGTGCATCATTAGAGACAGTGGCGGAAGCACATGGTGGGCTATATGGGCTCAAGCCTAGACAACATTTAGCCCAAAAAACCCTTAAGTATATAGATATCTCTCCTCCAACCCATACCAGCCCAAAGAAAAAAAAAATTACATCTCCCGTATTCCCAACTCCCACAGCAGCTCCGAGCTCCCAGAGTCCCAGTCCCGTACTCCCACAGCAGCTCCCAGCTCCCACAGTAGCTCCCAGCTCCCAGTCCCGTACTCCCACAGTCCCACAGCAGCTCCCAGCTCCCAGTCCTGTACTCTAGACCTCTAGTTTTTCGAACTTTCGATGGAGGTTATGGACTAATGGATTGAAACAAGGTATGAAGCTCTATCAATCTCCTCTGTTCTTCACTTCTTGCTGCTCTGTTTTTCCCAATGGGGTTTCTTGACTTTCCTCAAAGAAATCCCAGATCTATTTCCTATGATTGTCGATTCTGTTTGCTAGTTGCTACCACTGGTTGTGAGTTGGGGCTGTTGGGCTTTTGTGTATGAGTTGAGATTTGGGGGAGAGAGAGATAGAGAGAGAGAGAGACTGAGAGACTGAGAGAGAGAGAGATTCCATTGTAGCTGAGGTCTGGCCGTCTGGTTGTGAGTTGGGGCTGTTGGGCTTTTGTGTATGAGTTGAGATTTGGGGGAGAGAGAGAGACAGAGAGATTGAGAGACTGAGAGAGAGAGAGATTCCATGTTAGTTGAGGAATTGAGGATCTTGAATTCTTGATTCTTGATCATGGATTCATGGTCGGTGACGGTGTGTCGGTCACTGGGTGAAGGTCAGTCACTCAGTCGGTGGATTTTTAGTTAGATGATGAATTGATGATTGATGATTGATGATTGATGAATGTATTTTTAGTTAGAAACTTAGAATTACCGATTGATGTCTTTGTTGACTTGTTGTCTTATTGATCATGGTCTGATACTCTGAAGATCGGTGGATTGTGGATAGGTGAGGGCGTGAGGCTATGAATCTATGATGATTCATAATGGTATAAATTATTGGGTAAAAAAATCAAGTTGTGATCTTGGCTTCTAATCATGTATTCATGTTGTGAACTTGTGATTATTTTTTATTTAAAGATGTGCATTTTGTGTTGCAGATTGGAGAGTTTTTATTTTGAGTTATGGTGATAGTGTCAAGGGTTATGCAGAATACTGAGATTAAGATTGCTGTTGATGCCCTTTCCATCTGGTTAGTGTTACTAACTTGATTTTCTTTAGCCTGTCTTATTTAATAACTGAGTGTTCCTTTCACAAACCCATTAAAATTATATATATGTTAAGGAGACACATATTAAATCCATTACACATTAATGTTTGCTGCTAGTTAGTAACTAATAATAATGTATAATTAGTTGCAGTTGCTTTATGTATGAAATGTACATATATATATAGAGAATTCTAATGGTGGTATCTATATAATACTATAGGTATTGAATATAATGACAGATCACCGGAAACCCAAGAGGTACAAAAATCTTTTGTCATGGTTTACAAGTGGTGCTCCATCAAGTGATAGTGTCGATGGGATTAGAAGTGGGAGTGGGAGCGGGAGTAGAAATGTGACTGAGAATTCTGTTAATGATGTCCCTTTAAACCCTTCTCCATCTATTCCATTAGAAGAGTGTCATAATGAAAGAATTGAGAGAGAAGAAAGTTTTGATGTTAGTTCTCTTGAACGTGATCCAGGAATAAGGCGTCCAATATGCAAGTACCCTTTGAATGAGCGTGATAATATTCGAAGAGCTTATGTGGTCTTAGGACCATATCAGCCTCACTTAAGTTTTTACCCATTATCATTTGACGGAGGTCAAGGTCGAAAATTTAATCCTAAGTGGTTCAAAGAATGGCCGTGGCTTGAGTATTCCGCAGAGTTGGACAAAGCATTTTGTTTCCCTTGTTTCTTGTTTGATAGTTACCCATCCCATCATCCAGCATTTACTGAGCATGGGTTTCAAGGTTGGAAGAATGTTATGTCAAAAAAATCTGGCATTGTCTATCACATGGGAGGCATAAATTCCCCACATAATATTGTCATGCACAAGTGGGAGTCACTAAGAAACCCATCTAAGCATATTGAAAGAGTGATTAGCACACAATCATCACAAGAAATAGCAGACCACCGACTCCGGCTTATTATGACTATAGAGAGTGTAAGGTTGTTGGCACGCCAAGGTTGTGCTTTTAGAGGCCATGATGAATCGGTTAATTCATCAAATGGTGGCAATTTCAATGCGGTTGTGGATTCCTTTGCAAGAATGAATATGCATGTTCGCAGAGTCTTACAAAATGCTCATGGTAATGCCAAGTATGCTTCTCCCCTTATTCAAAAACAAATTCTAAATATACTTGGTAACAAAGTTAGAATCAAGATTCGGGAGGAAGTGGGAGATGCAAAATTTTGTATCCTTGTTGATGAAGCTGTTGATGTATCTAATAGGGAACAAATGGCTATCATTCTTCGATTTGTTGATTGTGATGGGTTTATTAGAGAACGGTTTTTCAAAGTGCTTAGCGTGGCAGACACTTGTTCTCAAACTCTAAAAGATGAGATATCTAAAGTCCTTACTCAATATGATCTTCAAGTAGAAAATATGCGTGGGCAAGGATATGATGGTGCTAGCAACATGCGGGGTGAATTTAATGGTTTGC
>LYNE01003894.1:1978-16708 GCA_001662545.1 Rosa x damascena
AAAAAAAAAAAAAAAAAAAACATTATTAAGTTCTCAATATATAATTATACTGGGTAATAAGATTGGATCTAAAGTGATAGTTTTGTGACTTTTATCTCTAATATCATTTGGTCTAGTGACATTAGTGCTTGGTTTGTAAGTGGAATGTCCTGAGTTATTGTACATTCTCATTTCTAATACTATTAGTTGTTTATTGTGGGAGTGGTCAACTACCACTAGACCTACAATTAAGGCAATTAACCCCGCAGTTAATATGGCGATAAATGTCGATCATAAAAGCGGCGATTATTACGACTTTAACTACGATAATAACTACGCACAATGATTATGACTATGAACGCGCGATGAATGATGGTCGTAAATATGTCATGATTAACCGTCGTTAATGCAACATTAATCATCGTCATAAGTATGTAAGTAATTGCAGCCATAAAGGCGGGCAGGGCCGTCCCGTGACAAAGTGAGGCCTAAGGCAAAATTTAGAGAGATTTTCCTAATAAATTTTTTCATTGAAAAAAATATGCCAGCAAAGTAAAGTTCAAACTAAAATATAGTAGATTGCATAAACAAAATAAAAAATAACAATGCTGATAAAGAACAATAAAACCTAATTTTTTAACAATAAAATTTTGGACTTCAGGCTTTGACGGTTTGTTACAATTGTATCAACTATCTGACTTCTGAATACAAAATTAGAACAGAGGATGAAATTCTTAATTGAGTAAGTGTCTGTACTCATTTTTCACATGTCGGCCTGTTTTTTTTTTTTAAGGGAAAGACGACAAACTATATTAAGTGAAATTGAGAAGTACATGGAGCGATGCAAAAAATATCGAAAGAAAAACATAAAAACATAACAAGATGCACAGACGCATCTGTAATGTAGGAAAACAATAAAGATAAGATGCACAAACACATCTAGAATGAAAGGTAACCATGTGACTTGATGCCGAACGACATCGATGCACTGCATATGTCACGAGAGCAGTGTAAATGTAATAGTAACCGTAACCGTAGCAGTAACCGGTGATATAATCACCTAAGAGAGGTGATTCGCTCACCGAGAGTTCGAAAGTAACCAAGGGTGTCAAAAACTAGTAAATTAGCAATCGAACTCCTAAGAACTAGAACAAATACCAGATCAAAATGAGCAGCTGTCTCGGATCCAAGATCCAGATTTGATTACGACCTAGGTCCCAAATGATGATCCAAATCCTGCCTGAATCCAAGATCAAGTCTGACAGGTCAAACTTGACAAAGGCCAAGGCCCAACAAAATCTGATCTGGGCACCCAAGCCCAAGCTGTTAGATGAGAGGAAGATTATAACATTTAATGATAATTATTGCGATTATGTCAAATAATTATTAGGATTCTGTCAAATAATTATCAGGATTCACCGAGATTCATTATTTGGTATTTAACACCAACAAATGGCATTACATACCAAATATAGGAGCAATGACGTTACACGGAAACAAATTGGCATTTATGGGCTAATTGGAAGCATTGAAGAGAATATTTCATATTTATAGCTATATTAACTAGCAAATCAAGGAGAATGAAGCCGCAACTAGCGAGAAATTATAGGCATTTCTTCAGTCATTAAGACTGAAATATTCATTTAATTTAATTATTCTTTCCTTCCTAAATATCATGTATGTAATTATATAAATATAACTCTCTTAACTCATTGTAAAAGGCCCCGACCAAGACAATACAACTCAATTTCAAATACATCTAAAATTTTTCTGCTATCTTTTTTCTCGAGCATAGTCAATTTTGATCGCTTTCTTTACAATATCTTTCATTCTTGCTTTAGCCTGGTTAAATTTTTATCGTTGTCTTTACCTTCTGCACTTTATATTTCCTGCAATTTACTTTCCAGCTCTTTTAAGTTTTATGCTATTTATTTCCGCATTTATTTTATGCTCTTTACTTTACACACCTTTACTTTCTGCAACCTATATCAAAAAATCAAAAAGAGACGCAACATTGGTGAAAACGCCGAAAATCCTTGCATCAAAGACATTCGAACCTAGTGGCCGAGACAGTTTTCATCCTTGGCCCACAGTCACTTGAAAAAAGTCAAATCAAGCGCAAATATTAATCAAAACCTGCTCGGCTAATAGGCCGCGAGTTGGCACGCCCGCACAATCTAGAAGGATAACTAGACATCAAGTCTCTTGGCCTCTAGTTTTGGCCTAGACAATTTTGGGGCAAACAGTAAGAGGAAGAGAAAGATTGCTTATATGCATCTATAAGAGTCTGTCAGTGGCTTAAATAGACATAAAAGGAAGAAATGTTACCGTTGTCTTCGAAAGGATCAGAGGGGAATCAAAAATTCATGTTTCAGCAACCAACGTTTAATTTTTGCCCAAATTGGTGAAAATGAGAGTAAAACTTTTGATTATCTTCTTTTCTAATCCCAGAGTGATGGAGAAAGAGGAAAACTTGGGTGTTTAACTTACAAATACAAAAGAAAAAGAGGAAATTTAGAGGCCTCACGAAGTCACGATTTCATCGGCCTCGGCGTCGTCTTCTACAAATTGCAGTTCTATGTCTTTTTTCTTTCACTATCTTTTTTTTTTTTTTAAACACACACACACACAAATCCCTTCCACTAAGGGATCCATTTTTTTGGTCTTTTCTAGGGATAGGGCATTAGACCAACTTTCGATCACATTTCGGCATCTCAATCGTTTAGGTTTTAGGTTCTAATGTGTAGATGTACATTTTCAGTCAAATCGGTAATCATTAAGGTATCAAATTAGATTAAATCAATGAACGAACCAAATCTGTCAAACTTAAATTGTTCATACTTACAATCTTAAGTTGTTGTTTTGAATGTCTTAACGATAATTAATTTGGCTGAAAATTTGCAGAAGTGACCTACACATTAGAACCTAAAAACTGAACGATTGTGATGTCAAAATGTGATCGAAAAGTAGGTCTAATGCCCTATCCCTAGAAAATACCAATATATATATATATATATATATATATATATGGGTCCAGATCAAGGGACACCATATTTTACACAAGTTTCGACACACCTTGTGAGCCATTGGATTTTAAAATATTCAATGGTTCATATCTATTGTTTGAATGATGTCAACAAAACACCAAGTGATGTGGAAATGACATGACATTACATGTTTCTAATTTAAAATTAATCTCATCTTCAATAAAAGAAAAACAAAATTAAAATTTAGAAAATAAAAATCTATTGTACACGATATAGACTAAAAAGAAAAAAGAAGAAAAACGGTAGAACAAGAGTTCCCAGTACCCATCATACTTCTGGAGGCCTTCAATTATATTCCTCCTCATTCTCACAAGAGTAGTGAGATGAAACGCCATTGACATCTCTTTTCTATTAGTTAACATGAAATCTATGAAAGTGGGGCATTGCTTTTTCATTCTCGCCATTGCAGACGGGATCCATCTTTTATATGTAACTCCAAGTCGTTCTATTTCTAACTAATAGTAACAACTGACAAGACAAAAGGTAATTATGAGACTTGACAAAACATTGAGCAATTAGGATATGCTGCAGAATTCATGATTAATGTGATTATGGAATTTTGAAATGGCTTCACGTACGACTTTCCCATTGATACCATTCAATACGAAAACCAAAGAGTGAATTGATATCATTCTCTTATAAAAACAAAAATCATATGCCTCAATGTAAATTAATCCTCTTATAAGAACAACAACAAAACAAACCAGTACTCCCTCAATGAAACAGTAGTTACTAAGAGAAAAAAAAATTAATATAAAGTTGAATACATTCTTCATGTTACTGTCTGAATCTTCCTCGTTTGAAAGAAAGATCAAAGTTTTCAACCTTGAGGTAGGAGATTTGCAACAAAAAAAGAAAAAAAGAGAAAGAATAAGGCAGAAGCTAAGAAAACAATACCAGGCGCAAGTTTGGTTAGCAAGACAACTATAGGAAATTGAATACTATAAACTTCACAACCAATTCTAGGCCTAAACCCTAAATTTAGTTGTTTTTATGTCAACAAAAGAACAAGATAAATATGTACCTGTGTTCTTGTTGAAAGTATTGTTTAGTTCCAATTAGCAAAGTAATTGGGAGGATGGAGATGAGAGCTTGGAGTTGGAAAAGACGATGACAGCTTGAAGTTAGAGAAGACGACGTTCCTTTTGGCGTTTGGCATCGTCCTTATTCTTCTAGTATTTTTTTTTCTTTTGATCGTGTACAGTATTGATAAGAACATTACTCCTTGTTATTCTATTATCTCTTCTTCCTTTTTTTTTCTTTTTAGTTTTTATCGTGTACAATTGATTTTGATCTTCTAAATTTTAATATTGTTTTTTCTTTTAATGAAGAAAAGTTTAATTTTAGATTAGAAATATGTATTGCCATGTCATTTTCACATAACTTGGTGTTGTGTTGACATCATTTAAACAATAAATCTAACTCATTGAATATTTTAAAATCTAATGGCTCACAAGATGTGTCAAAATTTGTGTAAAATATAGTGTCCCTTTATATATATATATACACACACACACACACACACACACACACACACTCATATCCTATCCAGAATGAGGCCTCACTCTGAAATTAAAGTGTGAGGTTGGAGTATAGGGTCACTTTTCGGTCTCATATCCATATCTCGATAGTTTAGTTTTTAGGTACTAATGTATAGATCATCTTTGCAAAATTTCAGCCAATTTGATGGTCGTTAAGGCATTGATAACTGCCTTAAAAATAATACAATTCAGGTGAACAGATTCAGTTCGTCCATTGGTTTAAGTGAGTTAGATACCTTAAAGATCATCAATTTGGCTGAAATTTACAAAGATGATCTATACATTAGTACCTAAAAACTGAATGGTGGATATGTGGATATGAGACCAAAAAGTGACCCTAAACTCTAACTTCACACGTTAATTTCATAGTGAGCCTCATTCTGGATAAAACTTACACACACACACACACAAAATTTAAGGATATCCTTACCTAAGCTTACGGAACGGATTTTCAGTTGTTGGCCACTCTTCGATCACATATTCACATCTTAATCGTTCAGTTTTTAGGTCTTAATGTATAGATCATCTCTGCAAAATTTCAGCCAAATTGATTATCGTTAAGGTATCCAAAACTGCAATTTACACGAACGAACTGAATCTGTCGAACCTGAACCGTTTGTGTACATTGTTGTAATTTGCAGTTTTGAATGCCTTAACGATCATCAATTTGGCTGAAATTTTTCATAGATGATCTATACATTAGGACCTAAAAAATAAACGGTTAAAATGTGAATATGTGATCGAAAAGTGGCAAAAAACTGGAAATCCGTACTTAAACTTAGGTAAGAATGTCCTTTGCTAAGAAGGATGTGTGTGCGTGTGTGTAGGCATTTTGAGATGGAGGCCTTCCCCAAACTGAGGCCCAAGGCCACTGCCTTAGTTGCTTTGGTCAAGGGACGGCTCTGAAGGCGGGAATAATGGCGGCTTGTCCCCCAAATAAGTCATTGCCTATATAAAGGCGGCCCGACGTACAAGTAAACCATCCCACTCCAACTCTTTCTATTCCACTCGACTAAGAAACGTAACGACTTAGGCATCGGAGGGTTTTCTGCATGTACCCCTCTCATCTCTGAGCCGATGGTCAAACTTTCAAGTCAACGCTCTGAGGAAGCTTCTAGATTATTCCTGGTCAGCTCCTGCTCCTGTCCGCATTCATTGGTGTGGCAACCCGAATGGGTATACCACAGCGCCGTAATATTAAGCCAATAGGAGTTCGATACGTCGTAGACATACCGTAGACCTACCAACTTAATATTACAAGGCCTTTTTGAAAATACAATTTTTAGAAAATAGGAGACCAAGAAATACTTTCAAGAAGGGACTTTAAATCAACAACCCAACATTCAAAATAGCAAGTCTGGAAATGCTTAAAAATAAGGTGGGCAAGTGCACTGTGGCGCCTTAGGGCTTACATCATAACCGAAATGAAAGGAGTTCAACAATAACAATAAAACAAAGGGGTGAGGCGCGCTCCCAGGTAGGCAGACCTCACAGAGTTCAACATGGAATGAAAAACGAGTAAATCGATGGAATACCAAAAGGGAAGAACTTCAAGCGACAGGAACAGCAACACACGAACTCGGCCAACGACCCACTTCTAATCCAAATCGTCCGGAAGGACCTCGTTGTAACCTGAAATGTAGGGGTGAGCATTTCGTCCTCGCTAGCCCAATAGGGGCCGACCCAACCTTAGTTAGGTTTGAAAACTAATAGGTAAAACATAACTATTAGAATATAGATTGCGCGCATTTGTAAAATCAAGTAAAACAAATGCAAACAAAAACAATCACAGTTGTTTCGTTTCAGGAAATCATATGCAGCATGCTTCACACAACTTGGAGCTCCGAGATACTTACCTGCCGACTAAACTAAAATAAATCGGTGACCGACCTGGTTCGTCATCCTTCGAGAACCGGCCAACTACTCTATAGTCTTTAGGGCTACAAGTAGCGAAAGTGTCCATTTCCTGGCTCTGAGTCTCCTATGACTGGTTTACTGTCTGTACTCACCTTTCCTCGACAAACATAGGAGCACAGCCCCCTCCGGAGGTTCACGGTTATCGACACCGTGGGATCCCTAGGAATCTACGCGTCTAGGTCCCATTCACTTTTAGGTCACAAACACAAACATACAAAGGGAACAGTATCTCAACATGCAAGTCTAGCCTCGGTTTTCGCAATCAACAATCATCAGTTCTGAAAACACATGTATCACGAGGCATCGACTAATGAACAACCAAAAATACTTGCAGGCAACATAATATTATACTAGAGCATTCCACATATATCGAAAAGCCTCTAATAAGGAAGGGACAGCTCACCCTACCTGGAAAATGCTGGCGTACTCCACACTCTGATGCTTTCCACTTAAGCTTCCTTAACGATCGTGTTTCCTGAACCATTACTTAATTTGTAAGTAATTATCCAAGTAAACATCATGATTAACTTTAAGTAACCGCGCACACTAAATCCCTTTTTATTTCAATGAGGTCATTAGTTATTTCTTTCAACCTTTACCAATTTGGGAAACTAACTTCTTTCTTAAAAAGGAAAACTTCTTTATCGCTCCGCAAAACTTTCGCCAATCCGAGCGACCAAAGTTGAGTCGATCCTCACGTTTTACGAGGTCGGTCAACCATGGTCAACTCTCGGAGTTGACTTTTGACTTTTGACTTCTGACTTTTGACCAAGTATTCCTTTATTTATCATTATTTATTAAAAATAAATAAGTAAATAATTCTTATTTATTTAAAATAAATAAATAAATAATTATAAATAAAGCTTTACTTTTACTTTTACCCATTTACTTCTCCTTTTTCACCTTTTCACTTTTACCATGACTTTTACCTCCACACTTTCATTTTTACCTTTTACCTCCTTTTTACCGAATTTACCTTTACTTTCACCTTCTTCACTTTTTACCACTTTACCACAGTAAAACCTCATTTAATCCAACTTTTACCATTTTCTTTATTTTCCTTTTCTTCCAAAAACAAACCCATTTCTTTTCTTCTTCCTTTTCTTTTGGCCAAAACTACACAACAATAATCACCAAATCTTCAACCACAAAATTCCAACACTTTGAAAATTATGCTAATAAAATCCTACTAATTAAACCATCCTCAAATCTCTATTTTTCACAATTTTTCCAACAACAACAATACCAAAATCAACCAAATAAATTCCAAAAATTCTAGGGTTTGTCCAAAACCCATTCCTTACCCTTTCTTCTTCAAAAATCACGTCCTATTCCTTCTCCTTGGCCTTCTTCACCTACAAATCCGTCCAACATCAACATCTCAACCAAAGAAACTCGAAAACAAGGTTGCATGGATAGATCCTTACCAAAAATCATTGTCAAACCCATAGCCTAGCTTCATGGTTTAAGGAGAAACTGAGTTCATGCAAACAAAATCACAAATCCAAATCAAAAACTCGGATTTAGGAAGAAATAGATGTAGATCGGATGAATAGAGGCTAGATTAGGAGGGGTATTACCTTGATTTAAGCTTGGAAAGAAGAAATCACAAAAAGCCCCAATTTAGCTTCGGGTTCTAGGGTTTTTGGAGGGTTGGATGGCCAAATTTCTTGATTTTGGTTGGAGAAATGGAAAGAGGGAATGAAGAAAGAAAATCTGGAAATTTTGGTTGAAATCCGGATTCTGGCGACGGCTGCGGTACGGCGGCGGCGATTTCCGGCAAGGAGGATGAGAGAGAGAGTCTCGGGTAGAGAGAGAGAGAGCTGAAGGAAAATGATGGAAGTGGCTAGGGTTTGAGAGGGATGTGTTCCTTAAATACCTCTCCCAAATTTAATTGTGAAAAGTCTAATTCGCCCCTCCTTTTGGGCCATGTAGGCTTGGGCTGCTCCAACTTTCTTTTTCTCTTAATTTCCTCAAGCCCAATCCGAAAATTACATCTTCAAACATCCTTATTTCTCCGACACTTCACCGAATCCTTTCGGGAAAATTTTCCGGGCTTGTCCTAAGCCTCGAAACTTTAAAAATACTTTCCTAGACCCAAATTGGATTTTTCTCTAAATTTCTTAATCCTTTAAATGGCCTCAAAGTCTTAACCTAAGCACAAATACTTGTGTACCTTACGAATACGTAATTTCATACGTTACGACAAATTAAAAGAAACAATAATAATAATAATAATAATAATAATAATAATAATAAAAAATATGGGGGTCTACAATTGGTAAGTCAAACTCCTCTTCAGAATTTTTCGTCACTAACAAGTGGTGCCGTCTGTGGGAAGCACTTTTCCCTAAAAATTGAAGGCGGGAGCTACACCTTAAGGAATCTCATTTCTGTCACTGAGGACTGGTAGTGACGAAACCCAGCCCACACTGACTTGCCCCAAACCTAATCCAAGATCTGTACTTGCCTCTAGACGACGAGATGTAAAGGCTGATATAGTGGAGAGGCCAGCAACGACGCTTGCCAAACCAACAAAGTAACAAACACGGGCGCCTTCGGTGTTGCCAACGAAGGCTTCGACGGACCTCTCATCAAAGGGGAAAGCGACACAGTACTGGTTGGATGAATAACTGGAGGAACTAATACAACCAGTCCAAGAAAGCACGCACTGAAGAAAGTGATTAATGAATGTAGCCGAGTCGGTCCTCGAGGGCTCGCAGCTGAAATCTAAAGGGACATCAGTATGTCTCCATTCAAATTAGCAAATGGGCACCAACCCAGGTAACATAGATAAGTAATTAGCAGTTACTCTTGTGATTTTCTTTCACAATTGATCTCGAAATGCAATTGAGGCTGGTGGCCGGAGTGACTAAAATATTGCTCGCTTAACTTGCGCGACCTCCTGGACCTCACCCTCGCTGCAGGCAGGGATGGGATGATGGACCTCACCCTCGCTGTACGCGGGGGTGGGACGAAGTGACAGATCTTATTCTGGTGGGACGTGGAGATTAAGAAGCATAGTTTGCGAGATTGATAGTGGATACAGACCCCTCAGGGTATTGGGGTAATCCCCTAAGAGATCGTCGGCTGGTAACCCAGGTTTGGTTTCAAATTCTCCAATACATTGAGCTTTTGTTTTGTTTTTCTTCCTCG
Organism: Rosa x damascena; assembly: GCA_001662545.1. Taxonomy (NCBI): domain Eukaryota; kingdom Viridiplantae; phylum Streptophyta; class Magnoliopsida; order Rosales; family Rosaceae; genus Rosa; species Rosa x damascena. The sequence goes on from LYNE01003894.1 coordinate 11,619, forward strand.
GCGACTGCACGCGCAGAGAAGAAAAACAAGGGGGCATGTAAGGAAGTGAATTATATGTCATGTAAAAGAATTCTCAAATAGAAGAACTCTCGAGGAGGCAAGTTTTTCTCAAAGAGAAAAACTCTCAAGGAAGCAAGAGCTCATGAAGGTGAGTTTCTCTCGAGGAGAAAAACTCTCGAGGAGGCAAATTCTCAAAGAGACAAAAAGTGAACTTTTAAGGAGGCAGACTCTTGGGGAGCAATAGCGCCAAGCACTCAAGGTTAGTATATACGATGATAATACTCGAACGATTGATAATTTAAAAAGGCATGTTGGTAAACGCTCAAGGAGGCGGGCCCTCGAGGGAGCGATCATGCCAACTGTTCGAGATGGTCATTGGGGCGAGGCCGGCATCATAGTCATAGTGAAAGGTGTCACCGACGTCAAAGTCAACATCGCGGTCATTCAGGAAACCGTCACAGACATCGGGGTCGATGTTGCTGTCATCGGGAAAGACGTCACCGATGTCGGGGCTGGAGTTACCATCATCGAGAAGGGTGTCGTGGTCATTGAGAAAGGCGTCACTGACGTCGGGGTCAGCGTTGCGATCATAGTGAAAGGCATCACCGACGTCAGAGTCGACGTCACCATCATCGAGAAAGGCATCACCAATGTTAGGGTTGACGTTACCATCGTGATTAGCATCACCGTCGTCTAGATGAGCGTCATGTCACCAGCATCTGAGCCGACAACACCGTCATCGATAAAAGGCATCACCTACGTCGAGGTAGGCGTCGCGGTCATCGAGAATGCCAGAGTCGACGTCACGGTCATTGAGGAAAGCGTCACCGACATTGGGAAAGATGTCACCGACAGCGGAGCCGGCATCACCGAGGTAGGGGCCGGCGTTGGGGTCATTGAGAAAGGCGTCACCGATGTCTAGGCTGGCGTGGCTGTCATCGGGGCGGTCATACTGAAAGGCATCACCGACGTCAGAGTCGACGTTGCCGTCATTGAGAAAGGCGTCACCGACATCAAGGCCGGCTCTACCATGGATATTAGCACCGCTATGGTCGGCATGAGCGTCATGTCACTGACATCGGGTCCAACGATGCTGTCATAAAAAAAGATGTCACCTATGTCGGGGCTGGCGTCGCCGTCATCGAGAAAGGCATCAGGGCTGGCTTTACCATCTAAATTAGCATCGCCATCGTTGGGATGAGCTTCATGAACATCAGAACTAACAATCATGGCTAAAGAAACCAAACGTTCAAGGGATTAAGTGGTTGAGAAGTATCGCAGGAGAGACTCTTCTATCCTAGGGAATTAACTCAGTATCATGCATAGGCAGTAGTACTCTGTGACGGCATTAAACAAAGGAAAAAGAGAGAGAGTTTCGCAACAGGGTACCTTAGGATCGGCGTCTGGTTTGAGCTGTAGTAGGGGCACGGCTCAGGAACGAGGCTGCCAGCCAGGGGCACCGCGTGCAGGGGAGTCCAGAAGCTAAGCTCCGGCGCGGCGGGCGAGGCACTGGGGGCACCACTCATCACTAGAGACACCACGAGTAGACAAGTCTGAGACATGAAGACCCGGCACTGGACTAGCTATAAGACAGAGGTAGATTTGAGTCTAGGTTTGGGCGCGCCGACGTCGTCGACTAGATGAGATGCAGACTCTGAACAAGGAACGAGGATCTTCTTATAGGAGCACATCTACGCTTTCAATGCGAGGAAGGCCTAAATGAAATTCAAAGAAGGGTACCCAAAGAAAAATTTAAAGAAGTGGAGCCCATAAGGAAAACTTGAGCTTTGGAAATTTTTTTCTTGGGATGAATTCCCAAGGAAAAAATTTGGGGCCATTGTGAGAGTGGTCAACTACCACTAGACCTATAATTAAGGCAATTAACTCCGTAGTTAGTATGGCGATAAATATCGGTCATAAAAGCGGCGATAATTACGGCTTTAACTACGATAATAACAATGCGCAATGATTACGACTATGAATGCGTGATGAACGACCGTCGTAAATATGTCATGATTAACCGCTGTTAATGCAACATTAATCATCGTCATAAGTATGTAAGTAATTGCAACCATAAAGGTGGGAATAATGGCAACTTGTCCCCCAAGTAAGTCATTGCCTATATAAAGGCGGCCCTATGTACAGGTAAACTATCCCACTCCGACTCTTTCGATTCCACTCGACTAAGAGACGTACTGACTTAGGCATCGGAGGGTTTTCTGCAGGTACCCCCCTCATCTCCAAGCCGACGGTCAAACTTCTGAGTCAACGCTCTGAGGAAGCTTCTAGATCTTTCTTGGTCAACTCTCGCTCCAGTCCACATTCATTGGTGCGTCAAACTCCTCTTCGGAATTTTTCGTTATCAACATTTATTGATGTTTCTACTAAACAAAAAAAAATGATATTATTTTATCTCTAAAGAGAACAAAAAATATATATGTTAAAAAAAATTACGTTACTAATATATGTAATCTAAATAACAATGGTAAGGAGGGAAAAAAAGTGCACAAATATCGTTTATAAAATTTCATTACACACAAAAGTCTAAAACATTTCTATTCATGCTTATATGTATATTATTTTAATCATAAAAGACAAGTTGTGCACGAGCGTGGCGGGTTTTGAATTACCATTTTATCCTCTATTAAGTTTTTATCTGTTAAGCTTTGGGTTTGAAACTCAAGTGTGTTCCACCATATATCTATGTAGTGCATTAGCATATATATATATATATATATATATATATATATATATATATAGGGAAACGGAATCAGGTTCTATTAATAATATCAACGACCTCACTCTGTCAAGCTAGAGGAATTCAGAAATCTCTCATAATACAAATCAATGCCCAAATCAAAGCTGCTCAAAGTAGACCTAAAAGACAAAAATAAAAACAAAAGAAAACTAAAGAAACAACACAAAGGGAAAAGGAAACCCTACCCCAAACTGACCCTAATCAGAACCACCGAATCGACAAGCTTTGATGCCTAAAGACCTTCTGGTGTACATCGCCACTCATCAACTAGCACAGAGCAATAATCAAAGATAGCATGGGGCAAGAGTTGAGCAACACTCACTTATTCAAAGCAAGAAAATAAATAGGATGCTCCCTTAATCATCATGGGGTAGGGTGACCTCCTCTAGCTTTTAGCAACATGGCTCACAACCACCTACTTAGGTTTGTTCCGGTGACCACAAGGACGACACTTTTTCTGCCGCACCTTCCCAATAGTAGTAACAGGAAACTCCACCAAACCTACCTCAAAAATTTCCTGCAAAGGCATGGGTTCCAAGAAAAAATGCTTCCCATGCTCGACCCAATCATCCTCGCGTATCTTACGCACACCCAAAGCACTGGATTGGTTCCAGCCTTCATAATAAAGCCCAATAGCAGAAATGGGCCTAGCAATCTTCTCAATAACATAAATGGGCTCAGCAGCCTCAACAAGCCCACTGCCCCTTAGCCCGGTCAACCCAATCCCTGCGGTCAACCATAGTTTAAACTTAGGGTTTCCTGCCAAAAAGATTGGGGTCTCCTTCCCTAGAACTGCTGCCATGCCCACCTGCATCAATCTTGCCTCCAACATCGAACCCAACTAGACCGACCCAAGCTACACCACCAGCTCCCCAGCCAACTCCGTCCCCACCACTGCCAAGCCCGAGCCTAGCAAACCGTCCACCGGTTCTGAATTCGAATGTGGCAACGTCGAAGGCACCAAACTCTTATCACAAACGCCACCTCCATGACCAAACAGGCCGCACTCCGAGAAAATACCATGGCACTTTTCATACTGAAATTCCAAGAGAATCGAGGCCTCCAACGAAAATCTAAACGTACACATTGCCCAAATTCTCCGGCGCACATCATGGATCACCTGAACTCTTTGGACCGGATCTTTGCGCTGCACTGCCGTCATTCCATGATGTGCGCCGGAGAATATGGGCAATGTGTACGTATAGATTTTCGTCGGAGGTTAGGGCAATGTGTACCCAAACAAAGACCCCCAGAGCATTCCCAAGTAAGGTTAGGGCTCGCTCATTCCACATAGCAAGCTGCAACCCCTTCACACCACCCAAAACTCCAGAAAGTGAAGGGACACCGCCTCTAATGAGCTGATTCTATTATAGTCCGCCAGCAACAATATCAAACTACTATAGAACCACGGACCTTTGTTAAGGACGCGGTTCTTCTCCTCACGGTCCTTGAATTGAAAGACGAAAACTCCTTCTTCCTCCCCCGGATCAAGACCCTCTCCTTGGCCCCCATACCCCGGAGATCGCTGTCGAGAACAACGGGATCACGACTGGTCTCTTTAAAGCCAGTAAACGGCCACATATATAAAAGAAAGGGTCTTGGATTGCTTCGCTACTCCCGACCAGGCTCACAGCCTCTTCCGCTCCCTCCAACAGCGACAGCCTTGACGACGCTGCCATCACATAGCCAATCTTGGTTAGTTTCTTAGCTAGAGGAAACCCTAGCAGAGAGAGAAAAAGACAACTTTTTCAAGTAGTGCATTAGCATATATTAGATACCTTACAGTAGCAAATATTAGATACTCATGCAGTATTTTACATCAAAATTTTGATATTTTTAAATAATCTTAATTAATATGGACTTTTGAATTCACAACAATATTTATAACAGAAATCTAAAACTAATAATACAACCCAAAAAGGTCCAAAGGACTTTAAAAAAAAAAAAAGAGAGAGAGAGAGATAAACTTATTTGAAAAATACCTCTAGAAATTCATTGAATTGAAATCCATTTTTTAAAATTTAAGATTAATTCTAGAACATAATAGAAATCCAAATACAATATACTCAGAGATACTCATTGAAAGTTATTAATGAATACCTCTAGAATTTCAATAAATTGAAATTTGCTTCTGAAAAAAAAAATTACACACAAGCTGTAGTGATTTTTTGACAATCCTAAATGAATACCCTAAAATTTTAAATTCTAGAACAATCTTTAAAGTATCTGTAAACACGAAAAATCCTGCAACGAATTAAAGAAGGACACGTGTACAAAATAATAATTTTATTAATTTAAATGCGGGTTACAATCTCTGTAGATGCTCTTTCAC
>LYNE01003894.1:20792-37645 GCA_001662545.1 Rosa x damascena
CTATAACTTAATCGCAACCAAACCAGTAAATGAAGCAACAATCATCTCAAATCTATAAAATGTAATACAATATCCCATTCGCAAATCCAATACCACACAAGAAGAACAAAGCCAAACAAATGCTTCCGATCACAAATTCACAAACCAAAACCAGTCCGGCGCTATAAAGAAAAAAGCTATAACAAATTCAGATTCATACAATACAAGTTAACCATTTCAGATTCACATCTACACGAACTAGATCCCAGAATCACATAAAGACAGAGAAAAGCAGAGAAATTGAAATGAGGAGAGAGGAAGCATAATTGAATTACCTGAGATAGGGAGAGATGAGGTTGACGAATTTGTCCTTCTCATTCTCGCTGCACCAGATAGAAGCAAATGAAGCTCAGATCAAAAGGCAATCGGAAACAAAAACGAAGAATATGAATGGATTGGAGATGAAGATATATAGATACATGATCTGGCTGAGAGAGGCAATCTCAGATTTGAGCTTGGAGATCATATCAGTGGCAGTCATTGCTGAACTAACACACACGCAACTTTCTAGAGAAAACGAAAACAAATTAAAAGATCGGGGGTGGGAGAGAGAGCTAATGGCAGTACTCTTCTTCTCCGATCTCATCCCAAAGATGTTCTTGTTTGACTTTCGAACCCACCTCCACTTCTCTCCGGAGCTTATCGATCTTGTTGTGGCACTGCGCGACGGTCTTGAACAACGAGACCAGTGGGAATTGGGCGGCGAGGGTGGTAGCGACGTCATCCCAGTTGGTGGCTTTGAGATTGGTGTGGCCGAGAGAGGACCACTTGTCCTTGAAGATAGAGATGAGGGCTTCAGCCTCGTTGTCGGTCCAGCAGCGCGGCGGGGGGTTGGGGAGGACATTGGGGTGGGGGATAAGAAGAGAACGGAGGGCGTAGGTTAGGGGAGGAATGAGGGTTGTGATAGTGGTGGTGGGTGGTGTTGACGTCGTCAAAGATTTGGAGATGGAGAAAGAGCTAAGTTTGTTTTTGGACGAAGAAGACAGAGATAACCAAAGGAGGAGAGAGAGAGCTGGAAGAAGAAAAGGTCAAAAGAAAAAAAGAGAAACAAAAAATAATTTATTTAAAAAAAAAAAAAAGAGTTAGTGAGGGTATAATAGACATTTCAGTGTGTACGGAATGCTACGTCAGCAATTTAACGAAGAATTTGATAGAAAATTGACGGCAGTGATGAATTGGGAGGAAATTGAGAGTTCATGGACTTTTTAGGTGAAATTCGAAGGTCATGGACTGAAACGATGAAACCCTATAAGTATAGGGGAGTAAACAGTAATTAACTCTTTTTTTAATTTAAAGAGGGTAAGATGGGAAATGGAGAAATCAAATTTCTATGGGCTTTTCTCCACACACGTGGTAAGCTGAGAACTGAGTTTGGCTCATACACACTCAGTGAGTGTGAGTCTAGCACTCCCCTTTATTTTATAAATTAAATACAGCCAGACTTTATCCTAATTAAACACCCATAGAGTTAAATTTCACAGTAATACACCCCTGAAAGAAGACACCTAGAAATTCACCAACTTTTTACATATGATGATGATTTCCCCTATCTTCTTCATATTTTATCTCATTTTCTCCTCTTCCTATGCTTATGTGCAAAACTTCTGTGTTGCAGACTACACAGCTCCTCAAGGCCCTGCAAGGTACTCCTGCAAAAACCCTGCAAATGTTACAGTAGATGATTTCATGTACTCTGGCCTAAGAGTTACTGGTAGGACCTTGGACATTTACAATGTTGACTTAAACCTGCATTTGTTGCTCAATTCCTTGATCTGAATGGCCTTGGCATGCATTTCAATGGTTCACGCTGACTTTGAGATTGGAGGAGTTATTCCAATGCATACACACCATGAAGATTCAAAAATTGTACATGTTGTGATAGGCAAACTAATAGTTGGGTTCATCCCCTCGGATAACCAAATTTATCTTAAAACTCCAAAGGAAGGTGACATTATTGTTTTTCGGAAAGGTTTGCTTCACTTTGAACTAAATGGAGGTAATACTCCAGCCCAAGCATTTGCTAGCATCACTAGTACTAAAGACCCAGTTGTGGAGATTATGCAAAATCAACGGTTCAAAAATGATTTACCTACAGAATGTTGATATTTAAGCTTTCAAGCTAACACCAACTACAATGGATGATAGGTTTACAAACAAATCACACTACACTCTCACTCACACTTAAAGAAAAGAAGCAAGAATAGCAAAGCAAAGGAAGAGAGAAAATGGAAGACTAGCTATTGCTATCTTATTGATGAACTCTTTAATGAGTTAGTCAGGATGATTACAACACGTACTAGCTCATCCCTTATATAGGGATTCTTACAAAACATAGCAGACAAAGCATTGAATGCATTGTCTATGGTACAACTTGACTCACTATACCATGCAAATGAGAAAACAATAATTATGCAGTGAAACTTATTCAAACTAAATTGCCTAGCTATATGTATAGCCTGCAAAAGGTAAAAAGTAATTAAAGAAGAAAAACGTGATTGCCATCTAGATGGCCTCCAATATTCCAACAGTTGCATCATTGATTTGATTTGCAATTTCAACACATAATTGATGTGCAGACTGCAGACTACTCTCCTTGACATTGCTCAAATTAAGAAACTTAAGCGTCGATATTCTTGGCCGGACTAACTAATGCATCTTGATTTATACTAGGCTGTGATGTTTATCATACACTCAATTTACATCTATTTGAACAAAAATTACAATAGATATGATTAAAATTACAACATTGAGAACAAAATTATCATACTTATTTACACTATTTACATAAAACTAATCTACTTAAGTTTTGACCTAGCGCTCTGCTAGGGTTATCGTTGGCCTCCTCCATCGACAAAATTCTTAAACCTTCCAGACCTCTTTGGTCATGGCCATTGCTAGCCTTGTGGCTACCTCTCTATTTCTTCTTGCTGTTTTCGATCTGGCACTAGGTGTTCCGCCTTGGATGGGGATGTCTGGGGGTGCTGGTTGGGCTATGGCTGATCTGAAGTCGAGCTCCAAGGGAGTGGAGCTATATTGGTTTAAGGCGGATCGGCGAGTCTGGATCGTGGATCGTGGTCGACCGGTTGGCATTGGTTTGGATCTTGGATCGCGGACGCCTAGGTGTGGGTTCCCTGGGGTTGCTGTTTGGGATGGTAGGTTTGATGTTTGGGTGGCTGATCTGAGACCGTGCTCTAATGGTGTGGTTCTGGTAGGGTTTGTATTGGATAGGCGCGACTGGGTTGTGGATCGGGGTCGTCTGACTTCAGACGGTGGTAGGGAGCCTGGAGTGATGGGTTGGAGGCAGCAGTCGCAGCACTGGTGTCCTCTTCTTGTTACCGTGTTGGGCGACAGCGAAGTTGACTGCACTGGTGGCTATGGTATTCAGGTTTCCCGATCTGAGTGGTGGCGTCGTGATAACGATGGGGAGCATGGAGGCAAGACCAGCGATGGTTTGTGGCGGACTGGTGGTGCGGCTCGTGATGTCAGCGTTGCTATAGGGGATGCAAGCCTTGGTTTGGATTCGACGTCTGGTGGTGATGACTGGGGGGAGGTGGCTATTGATGACGGAGTCGGAAATGGCTGCATGGACGGGCGAGATGGATGTGGAGGTGGTGGTTGGTGCGGCGGCAACGCCGTTGTCTCCATTGCTCCACTCAAACTGTGGATGGACTGAGCCAATTGGGCCTTGGAATGCCTTGTGGGACTTTTTTCTTGGGCTCACTGGATTAGGGAGTGGGAATCCACCTTTGTTATGGGTTAGAATGGAATGGGTCTTTATGACCCATAGTATTGTTTAATTTTTGTTTGGGTCGCAAAAATCAATGCCTTAGTTGTTTCCCTTTTATGTCTGCTTCGAGGTTTCTTAGTTTTTGTTAGAATAATGGTGCGTGGATTTCCTAAAAGGTGGGTGTACTCGGGATTTTTTGGGATTTTATTCTTCTAGAATAGGGTTTCTTAAGGTTCTAAGGAACGATTGCTTTCTGTCGGCCCCATAGGGGTGTTTCGTTTTTGTACTGCTTGCTGAATCTAATGAAAGGGCTGACCTATTTTCTCTCAAAAAAAAAAAAATTTACACTATTTACATATAATCAAACAAAAATTATAACATTGACAACGAATTTGTTTAAAAACTTGTAATTAGGTTGTAGGTGGTGTAATTACCATTAATAGAACTAAGTTTCTCAAATTAGGACTCAACATTACCACTTTGATAATAAATTTGTTGTCACATTTATAAATGTGTGTATGACATATAGGTATGCATTTTCCCTTAAAACCAAAAGCAGGAATAACCAAACACTAATATCACTTTCTGCTGTGATTTTATTGTGTCCTTATTTCTTATTGCTTCATGTGGCATGGGCAGATATATTGAAGCCGAATGCAAGATTTATGTATAAGAAATGTTGCATCGATCTTATGTGAAAGAAATGAAACAAACTGATTAGTTAAGAATTTGATCGAACTGCTTTCTGTTTGTTTAGCTGTAAAGAGTAGGGTTTTGCATCATATAATGATGAAGTAAAAGAAGCTCAGGCATTATGGAACTGGAAATATTAATTTGTAGCTTCATGAGCTGTAAGTTTGACTCTAATTTTGAACATTAACACCAGAAGACTGATAAGGCATAACAGAAATGAATAACAAAAGAAAAACAATTAATCTAAAGGCTATTTAGTGAGTAACAAAGTGAATCATTATTTTGATGAGAATTGAGAAATTATAAGGAGAAACAGTGAAATTTATAAGGTGATTCATATTAGTGATATCACTCACTAATATGAAAACTATGAGAAATCCATCTTAATATACATAGAATGAAATTAACTCGCCAAGAATGAAGATATGACCATGTTATGTTTTTGTACGTTGTCATACCAAATATTTAATTTGACTGGAGAAAAAACAAAAAAATGTGAAGAAAAAAACTAGATATTATACACACAAATAGTTGAAAGATGCCTCGTTTAGCTATTGTCGAATTGACGGAGGCAAGCTTAATGGGACCAGCCACAACAGTCTACTTGTAACTTTCTAAGATGCAAACGACCGAACGACGTATGTGTAGCAAAGCGCGCACAGCACTCTATCATCCCAAAATGCTCCTTTGTCCAGGACAAAGCGGACAAAGCACACGATGTCCTATTTTGAGACGTGTAGCAATTTTCCATGCAGAATATTTGAAATTCAACGCAAAACTGGACCACAATTGATATGGAATCACGAATTATATCTAGCTTCAATTTTGTCTGTTTTGTTGTTGTGGATGATACCAAATACAGATGGTCAATTTTTTGCCTTACCTTTCCCGTTCTAGGCTAACCAAGGTAACCTTGTTTTTAAGCATTATAAAGAACCTTTTACACGGGTGCGGGATCCTTAATGCCCCCTTCCTCTTTGCTTGTTCTATTGATGTTAATTACTCTTCACAGTACCACACATTTCTTTTTCCCGACTGAAAAAAATCTATCAGCCCTAGTACCGTTGAAATTCGCCAAAAAAATTATATTTATGTTTTCCTATCCGAAAAAGACACCCTCAAATTTAGTATTTTTTACTCTGATTTAGATTTAAAATTAATATAATTGATATGGATAATAATTTAAACCCAATAAATCGAAGTTATGAACCAATTTCAAAATCTAATCTGACAGACTGAAAAAACTTAATCTGGAATAAACATTTTTCATCAAATAAAAAAGTAATTTGGTTCATTTAGAATTTTAGATCCATTAATCTAATCAATGATTAGCCAAAAAGAAAAATCATCTAACCAGATGGTCTAATTACAAAGCTGACCCTCTAAATACGTTATTACGTTCTCATCAACAACCCCGTTCTCCCCTATCATGTTCTGGTCATGAAGACCAAGCGAGTACACCACATCTTCCCTGGCCCATCCCCCACGCAACAAAACCAACGACAACAACCCCACATCCTCCTCCCTCCACCGTCCGATCACCTGAGTCCCACACTCCATTTCTCCACCACAACCGTCCATCATCATCATCTCCCTAACCTCCTCCTCCTTCCACCCTCCCTCCCTCAGCCTCCTGCACACCTCATCCAAGCACCCGCCACCCAGCTTCCCGCTCCACCACCGGCGCGTGGCCCCACCCTCCGCCACGTCGCTCCAAAACTCCAATCTCCTCGCCTCCTTCGGAGCCCACGCCGGCGCGTGCGACATTCCAAACTCCCTGAAGAACCCTGTGACGTCGAAACTCAGAACCCTCACGCTCTGGGAGTCTATATAAAACACTGGATTTCCCGCCAAATTCGGCTCGCAGGGAATGTAACAGTTCCTATACACCGGAACCAAAACCGGCGCTTTCCTCAACAGAGCTTTGACTTTCTCCAACCCCGCGTTGACTCCTCCGCGGTCGGGCCTCGAACCCCAACTCGGACACCAGAGGCTTCCCTCGGAGACTTGCTTGAGGAGGCTGAGGGCCGGGAGGTTGAGGAGGATGTTGAGCTGTTGGGGCGAGGATGCCCGCCAGTTCGGGAATCCCGGCCCAACCGGGAGCCCCTCTTGGAGAATGGGCCGGAGGTCCGGTGGGAAAGTGAAACTGAAGGTGGCCTCAATCGACGCGAGCTCCGCGTCGGTGAGGCCCCTTTCAACTGGGATGTTAGAGGATTTCAAGTGGTTGATGAGGATTTTGGCATAAGCGGCGATGGAGAAGCACACGAGGTTTTTGTTGACAGTCGCCTGAGAGCTGTTTCTGGCCATCGGAGAAAAATTGAGAACTCGGGAAAATCGGTCGAATCGAAAATGGTGATGAAGAATTGAAGATTGTGAATTGGGGTTTTGGATTTGTTAACTGTACAGCGGAAGATTTGGAGGAAGGAATAAGAATCGTAAACGAGTGAAAGAAAAAAGATGGTGTTTGACTGTGAAGGAGAGAGTTATATATATGCTAACGTCTCTTTTGGATGGAAACATGGGTTTGCCTTCCTTAATCGGGAAAACTGGGTGTGAGCGTGTGTGATGGAACATGAATGAGGAGAAAAGTCACATGCTAAATTTTTCTAGTCTTAGTTGACAAGTTAACCTATTAAGTAAAAAACCCTCTTTCTTTTCTGAAAAAAAAAAAAATAGTAGAAAAATCTCTTTTATATGAAAAATGAAAACATGGGATTTCCTTCGTAACATGGGATTTCCTTCGTTGTGAAGGATATTAAGAAAAATGAGATTCAAACTTTGAGAATTGTACCTAACAGTACCTAGTCGGAGTAGGAAATGTAATCAAGATGTTGATTTCTGTGTAACAACTTTCCTTTCTTGGATATGAAGGAAGACAAATTAGTTGAAGTTAGGAATTTGTTGTTAACTATTCTTATCCAAATTTATTTCGAAGGAGATGTTGAACACCCACAAACTACCATTTTATGGTTGGTTAGTAGTCTTCCAATTTGACCAGTTTCTGTGGCAATTTTATCTGCCCAGCTTTTATTAGATTGGATTGTTAACAAATATCATTCAAATTTGTTTTAAGTTTATACTTCTTTGGTCAAGATTTACAGAAACGTACCACATGTGAAATGTTAGATACATTAACCAGATTAGCTAAAATACTAGATACAGATTAATCATACATAATTATTCAAAAGAACTTCGATGAGATAACTAATTACCATTTAAATTGTTTTGTCTTTATTATTTACATAATAACTAATAATACACAATAATTAGTCTGTGAGTTGAACTCAAGACCTTTCACTTACAAAGGAAAGACTAATGTCACTATACAAAACATAAAACAATTTAATTGCAAGTTTTTGTTTTGGACTTTTGGCCGAGGGAAATGTCTACATATCCAATATATCATAAGAAATTAAGACAATACAATTCTAACCGGAAAATTACATTATTATCATCATGCAGATTCGATTACGATTGTCGAGCAAATGAATAGTTATCAAGGTGAGAACAGAACTAAATTTTCAAGTATAAAATGAATTAAATTTATTAAAATAATGTTCGCTCTGACGTTATGAACTGTGGTATGGTGATTATTTGTAAAACCATGAGCAGCAATATTGAGTCTTAATCTCTTGTACTGTATAGACCAATGGATTTAGATGGTGTAATTCTTTATTTGTTATTAAGACTCATCCACTATCATGAACAGAAATACCACTAGGTAAAGAACTTGTCTTCTATGTTGAGTCCAATACTCCAATCCACATTGGAGTCACTCCAATTACAAAATACCTCTAGAAGGAGACTTTTCAACTAAGAATAAGATAGATGCTGCAGTAGTCAGTCGTTTTAAATAAGCTAGAAAGATCATATATAACTGTATAAGTCTGTCTGTAACGTAACCCAGTCTTCATAGCTTGGTTTCGAGTCTTGAAAGTGACACAAAGGTGTGCTAATAATTCAACGACCCTATTTTCTTCTGCGGCCATATTTTAGGGTTTCGGTGCCCGACTGAAACTTCGTCTCATGCTTCATCGTCGTTAAACACTAAAACCTTCTAGAGTCCTGGACCTTTTTAGGAAGAATATGACGCGATACCATTTGTCGTAGGGCACGAATCTCCACCTTTCCTTTTATCTGTTCATCAGAGTACGACTTAGAGTTAGACCTGACCTACAACATAGACTTGCAGTTTAATAGGCAACACCACATTTTCAGGGAAGAGGGCCATGTATGAACTATGAACCCTCGACAAATTCAAATGTAAAAGTACAAGTTGATGACCCTTTGTTGATTAATTAAGAAAATGAAATATGATTATATGGGTAGTGTTCCTTGACTAATTTCTGGCATTATTTGTTTTGCCACTGTAAATGCATGTGTCAAAGATTAGATGCATGATCAAGACGAAATCATTATGGTTTAGATGGTTCTGGTTCTGTGAAAGCTTGAGTTCTAATGGTAAAGACCATTTATCCCATGATACTTCTGAAGTCAAGAAATTTCGTGTTCTAGTGATCGAGAAACTGACATTATGTTATAGAGTGCGAGTTTCCCTGCTTATTTGAGCAAATCTTGTCACTGAGACACTGACACTGATTTATCTTTTAAAGAGTCTCATCTATGTATAGTGCAATATGTAGAATTTAGTATAGCTAGTAGAAAGATTGAAGAAGAAAGACAATAGAGTTCCACATGAAAACCGAATGCCTAAAGTGGAGATCGAATTCTTACATATACTTTGCCGCATCTTAGAGAGTCAAAATCCCCTTATATGTTTACCACATGTTCCAAGATTATACCATCCTGCTCTTCCTAGCTACAAAATTTGGGCCAACATTTCTGTGCAGAGAATGGCAAGCCCCATCTTGCAGGATGCATCAAAATCTCATCATATAAACTCTAAATGCAGACTAGTGGAATAAACTCTGTCACTAGTTATTGGGTGGAGCAAGACACTTTTTGCTAGTAAACTCTATCATCCATTTTGAAGCCCTCATTGTTTGTTCAAGCAACTTTTTCTGCTCCTGAACTGGATTCATCTCCCATGGTCTCCTCATTGTCATTCTTTCCTGATCCTAACATGGCATCTTCCTGCTTTTCTGAAGCGTCCTCTTCATTTCCAAAACTCCATCCAGGGATGATCTGTCCCCCTTGTATAACAATACCGCTATTGTACAAACCATTGGGGCCAATATTTAGCTCGTTTCTCTCAATTTCAGAGGTATTATTATAAGGCCATGGGATGTTCTGAGGATAGACAGGGTAGGTAGTCCTACAGTTGTTAGCCTTGACATCAGAAACTTTCATTTCCGAAGAAGCAGAACTCCCATTTCCATATGTTTGGACAGCAGGAAGTTCCTGCTGAAATTGATAGTGGAATGCAGGCATTGTCGAACTGGTTCCATTTATCTCCATATGGCCACCAGAATGTGTGACAACATGTGAGGCATTGTTTCCTTGCTCAACAGCGGCTGTTAAGTGACATGCTTTTTCTTTGTCTTCCACCTTGTTGAGGATTACTTTCTCAAACAAATGTGATTTACTATCAAACTGTTGAGCATTGCATACTACAGATTTTCTGCCACGAGCTCGGCGATGAGACTTATCAGGAGAATGCACTGCATCAGCTGAAGCAACTGATCTCTTTGGTCTCCCTCTCTTTGATGGTTTTGCAGATAAAACAGCCCCACTAACTTGAGCAGTGGTCTCTTCTGCCACTGCTTTAAGAGAAGACAGTTCTGCTTCGAGCCTTGTTAAGCAATTCTTGTAATCAGTTACTTCTGATTGCAAGTGGTTGATTGCACTCCATAGCTGAACATTTTCTGCAGACTACAATCTCGGAACCAGAAATACTCAGTTTATATCACATCGACTAGACCATAAAATCAGAATACATACGTTTAAAAGGAAAATAAAGATTCGTACTTGAGCATCCCAAAGCTGCTGGTGCTTCTTAGAAAGTTTTGCTGGTGCCCTGATAATTCCTTTTTCAAAGGTTTGCCCAAGAGTTGCAGAACAACTAGGCAGTGATGCAGGTGGTGAAGAGATGCAGCCTCCTGGAAAAGCATATGTGCATAGAGGTTGTGGTGCTTGTGCTTGATTCCACCAAGATAAGGAATCACATGAACCTGTAAACAATAAAGCTTCACCTTCATATGTGCTATCACTCAAATTTTGGCGGCTTGCTGATATTCTAAATATCAAACTAAAAATTTTGTAAGCAAACTTGCATTATACAAGAAAGAAATGCTTGTAAAACAGCAAAGATCGCATAATTAAGTACACAAACCATCAATTATCGTCATATAGTATTGAACAATGGTTTTTGATAATTTTCTAGTCAGGCATCAAAAGATATAATGTATGCAGATCAATCAGTCATACTACCGCAAAGAAGTATGTGACGATGCAGAACATGGAAATGACTAAAGTTACATGTTTACCTGGAAAGCCTGGATATGGGTACCCAACATGGTAATAGAAATTGGGAACCTGATTTTGGTTTGTTGTAGTTGTTCCACCACTAATATCAGTTGCTCCAACAGCAACAAATGGCTGGAAAGTTGACGGTGCATTGGAGGCAGAAAATGGATAACCAGGCTGCTGTGGTAGCCAAAAGGGAGCAGCTGACTGGGAATAGTTCCGCGGTGGCTGGCCATGCTGGACCTGATGTGGAAACTGCGGCCATTGGCTTATAATGCCAGGCAGTGGTGATTGAGTTGCAACAAAGGGTCTAGACACCGAAGGACATTGCTCCCCACCATGTTGAGGCGTGTACGGCCATGGAAAAGTTACTGGGTATTGGTGACATAGGGAAGGTACGTTGCCATTCGAAGGACTATCAGTATTTGTACTCTTTGTTAGAGGTTCAGCATTGTCTTGGCTTTGGTGATCCTTGCTCTGTGTAGGTACAGATTGACCATTTTTTAAGTTGAAGAAAGTGGAAGTTTACAAATTTGAGTCTTGTTCACTAGAGCATGCATTTTTTATTGTTCAAGATACAAGGAAATAGCTCAAATTTTCTTCAGAATTCTCAATATCTCAGGCAATGGAAGCAGGTAAACAGTAACAATTACAGATTAACAAACACAAAATGACAGATTAAACAAAAAGAAGGATGAGTTACTGTCATTTGCAATAGATGAACTAAACTACCCAATTACAGAGATGTAAGAATCAGACGCCTAAGAAGAAGGGGTTGAAAGAAACCCTCAAAGACAACATCTTTGTGTATTTCTCTTACTTTAGGCCAAATAAACTACAAGATTAGATGAAAACCCAAAAGATAAAAGAAAAGAAAACACCCAAAAACAAAAAAAACAGTGAAACCCCACAGAGGTCAAGCTCAGCATTGTGCTTTTTTCATTATAAAGCTTTAGATTGAAGTATTAAACCCACAATTTTTACAAACAATTGCAGAAAAATTAGAAAAGGAAAAAGAGGGTTCATACCAAGAAATGGTGGTCTGTCTCTGGCTCCTGACTAGTGGTGCAAGCAACTTTCTCATCCTTCTTCCTCTTCTTCTCCATTGCATTTAATCAAAGAGCCCTCTTTTATCTTTTAGCTTTTCTTTTTTTCCAGCTTATGAGGACACTCTTTGTGATACTCTGAGAAGCTTCCTGATATTCAAGTAGAGAGTAAAGTTGCTATGCCTATGCTGTAGGCTACAGTATCTGTAGAGTATAGTAGATGTAGGAAAAGACAAAGGGGGTCAAAGCTATAAAGGAAGAAGCAGGAAAAAAGGGCCCAAATGTCTTCAACCCCAGAGAATATTGTGAAGGAATTTTTCACAGGCTTTTCTGGTTCTTGTTCTTGTTGCAGATTTGTCTGTTCTTGGACCAAACTAATATTTTGTAAAAGTAAATTGCAATATTATACTTGGTGCACTTTGCAATTCTAGTCCAAGACCAACAGTGAGAATTGAGACACCACCATGAGAAAACTTGGAACAAAAGGCTGTGGGAATTTGTGTTTCTCTTCACTTATTTTAGCAATTTTCTGCTAGAAAACAAACTCCGTAAAAATAAAAAATAAAAAACATATTAGCCGCTGAAATTACCATGAAAGTGTGAAACTAGTCATTAGGGGCCATATAAAAGTGATTTTTCCATTAAGAAAACAAATTTCAGACTACAGAGAAACAAAAATCTGACCTCAAATAATCTCGACTCGATTATTCTCCCTCTCTAACCACTTCAGCTAGCCTAAAGGGCAATAAGACAATAAGAAAACATAATTTTTTCCCCCTATCAATAAGAAGAGGACTACCCAACCAGAGATCAATAATGTGTTTTTTTTTTCTTTCGATACACAGAAATCAACAATGTTTGAATAACGAGACCTTCTCCCATTCACTTATAAGATGAATTACGAATGCATTTCTCCAATTGTGACAAAATCAAAGTTCTTAAGTATCTCACGCAAAAACAAATGAAAACTTTTCTACTACAATACGCTTCAAAACGAAATATTTTTCAAAAAACAGGCACTAATTTTATCGAGTAACAGTAGCCTTTATAACTAGTAGGAGATCCTGAATTCAACTCAGAACTTATTATTATAAATTTTCCACTGTTATGTGATAAAAAAAAAAAACATAAATAAATGTTAAAAAAGAACCAAAGTTCTCCCATACTGCTGTAGTCAAACTGCCCTTTCTCCAATGGTTCCTCTGGTTATGTGCCTGCACTGCACGTGTGTAGTGTACATTATTTTTTTCTTGGTAACGGAAAAAGAGTCGAATTCAGATCATAGAATAATAGTACCGAGATGAACACTCAACATTAAAGCCCCGAATATACCAGCAAAGCCACATTCACAGGAGTCTAGTACAGGAACAAAAATATAACCACACCAGAGTTGCGGAACAAATACAACCACACCAGAGTTGCTTCAAGTTTTCAAACTAAAATGATAGAAACACACCACAAGCACATAGCAACTATAAGAAACACAATCTAACTGGCTAGACACGGATGATATAAGTACTCAATACTCATCTCCCTCGTCACCGTCTTCACCCTCCTCGCCCTCAGCACCAACCTCCTCATAGTCCTTCTCCAGGGCAGCAAGATCCTCACGGGCCTCAGAGAACTCACCTTCCTCCATTCCCTCACCGACATACCAGTGGACGAAGGCCCTCTTGGCATACATGAGGTCAAACTTGTGGTCAATGCGTGAGAACACCTCAGCAACGCTGGTGGAGTTTGAGATCATGCACACTGCCCTCTGAACCTTGGCGAGATCACCACCTGGAACAACAGTTGGGGGCTGGTAGTTGATACCACATTTGAATCCAGTGGGGCACCAGTCAACAAATTGGATGGTACGCTTGGTCTTGATGGTGGCAACAGCTGCGTTGACATCCTTGGGCACCACATCACCTCTGTACATGAGACAGCAGGCCATGTATTTACCATGGCGAGGATCGCACTTGGCCATCATGGAGGAAGGCTCGAATGCGCTGTTGGTGATCTCTGCAACTGAAAGCTGCTCATGATATGCCTTCTCAGCTGAGATAACAGGAGCATAAGATGAAAGCATGAAGTGGATTCTGGGGTATGGGACAAGATTGGTCTGGAATTCAGTCACATCCACATTCAAGGCACCATCAAACCTCAGAGATGCAGTCAGAGATGAGATAACCTAAAACAGACAGCAAAAGGAAATTAGTATCCATATCCCTTAAATGAATAACAAGCAAAGTGCTAAATTAAAAAGAGAAGACAGGACATTACCTGTGAAACGAGGCGGTTGAGGTTGGTATAGGTAGGGCGTTCAATGTCAAGGGAGCGCCTGCATATGTCATAGATGGCCTCATTATCCAACAGCACAGCAACATCAGTGTGTTCCAGAAGGGAGTGGGTTGAGAGAACACTGTTGTAGGGCTCAACCACAGAGGTAGATACTTGTGGAGAGGGGTAGACAGTGAATCCAAGCTTGGACTTCTTGCCATAGTCCACTGAGAGACGTTCCAGTAAAAAGGAGCCAAGACCTGAACCAGTGCCTCCACCCACGGCATTGAAAACAAGGAACCCTTGGAGACCAGTGCAGTTGTCAGCAAGCTTTCGAATACGGTCCAGGCACAGGTCAACAATCTCTTTCCCAACTGATAAAGAAGAAAGACAAACATAAGCAGTTTGACACTTAACAGGGCAAAAAAATCGCAAACAAAGAGAGGAGTAAAATAGTAACTGGTATAGTGGCCACGAGCAAAGTTGTTAGCTGCGTCTTCCTTGCCACTGATGAGCTGTTCAGGGTGGAAGAGTTGGCGGTATGTTCCAGTCCTCACTTCATCAATGACAGTGGGCTCCAAATCGACAAACACTGCACGAGGCACATGCTTCCCAGCACCAGTCTCACTGAAGAAGGTGTTGAAAGCATCATCACCTCCACCAACGGTCTTGTCACTTGGCATCTGGCCATCAGGCTGTTGAAAACATCAAATACAATCTTTAGCATCGCATTGCATCAAACCATCCAAACCAATTCATATGTGAAAATGTTTTGTGATTGCATCAGTATTTCAACCAAATGAGTGAAAACCCTTTTCTATGTCACATGGGAATGCAAGTACTCTTGGATTAAAACCAAAACCATTTGTTCTGTTCCACCATAAATCCTAATAGTTTGGAGTTTTATAATATCATCAAAAAAAAATAAACCAATTCATAACTAAAACTCATTTCCAGTTTGACTATAGGTATCAGGACTGCAAACCACCCCATACCGAATAACTACCGAAAATGCACCGTCAATACTAGCAGATCTACAAGCAACACTCTACACCAGCATTTCAAACCTAGCATTTGCGAATGCAGAACGTTCAATCAAATTCTAATATCTCATACAGATACAGAAATCCAATTAAACATAAATTACAAGATGTAATACACCATAGTTCGCCTAAATTTACAGCATCATTAGTCAGAAATTTAACAGATCTAATCAAAGCAAAACCAAACAAGTGCTCTGTATCGCATAGACCAAGAGAAACCCTAGATCCGTCCACAAAATCACAAATCGAACTTCATCCAGCCAATCACAGACAAGATTACTTAAAATCAGTCACCAATTCCGTCAATGTACAACAAATAGCACCAAAAAACCTAGATCCAGCAGAAAATGAAGCAGATCTACAAACCACGAGTCCGATTTTGGAAACAAAAACGCATCAGAGGCCTAGATCTAGCCAAATCGGAGCCGCGAAACGAAGAGAAACAGTACCTGAATTCCATGCTCGAGGCAGTAAAGCTCCCAGCAGGCGTTTCCGACCTGAATACCGGCCTGACCGATGTGGATAGAAATGCACTCCCTCATTTTCGGTTGAAGACGAATTGACGGCGAAGATTTGACGGAGAGATGAGGCTGGGATCGGAGAGAGAAGCAGAGACGGAGAGAACCAAAACGGGGCGTTTATTAAGACGCCTGAGGTGGAAGAGAAGGCAATGATGGGGTAGCCTATCGGTGGGTCGGGGTTTTTATAAGAGGGATTAGGAGCGGGAAGGGAAAACCCAACCGCGGTTAAACTACAGCGGTGAATAGTCAATTTTTTTGGCTGGCGTGAGGGGGATTGTACGTTGGAAGGTGATTTTGCCTTTTACGGTTTTATCTTTACTCTGGCTTTAACCGCGGTCCTTGTTTCACGGGACGGTTTTAATTTTAGGCTAAATTCAAATTTTGAAATGGTTTTTAATTTAAAAGTTTGAACCAAACGACGGAAAAGGAAAAAAAGGCTTCAAAGCGACGTCGAATGGTATCTGCCGACTGCACGTGGAAGCACGTGCTTTAAGAACCCAAAGTTACAAAGCAAAAAGTGATGAGGACTGATTTACTGTGGGGCTTGACAGTTGACACTCCAGAGCACATTTTCAATATTTTTAATACACCTTTTTTTTTCTTTTTTTTTTCTTTTTGAGATATGATATTTATATGGGAGATTCTATTCATATCTCTAAAATTAGCATTTGGACCTCTTCATTTTTTCAAGTGATAGTTGACTTTGTCAACTCATGTTAAATTACCAATAAAGATACAAAAGAGGAGAAAGAAAGAAAAAAAATTCTTCTTACCTCTACAAACAACAGTAGTCTTCAATTTAAAGAAATTATGTGGTTTTTGTTTCGTTTATTAACATTTCTTGATTTTGGGGAGAGAATCAACTTTTCCCTCGTCTTCTTCTTGCTTTGATTTTTTTTTTTGTAACGTCAATAAAAGAATGAAAATCTAGAAACAATCCCACATAGGAAAGTTGACTGAGAATATAATTTTGATGAATTTTGGGTTTCAAAGAGTTCCATAACCCTCCTACCAACTAATTTAAATGGCAAAACCTAGAGCTGCCATTTGGTTTGGTAAATACCGAACCGACCGAATACCGACCGAATATTTG
>LYNE01003895.1:571-14483 GCA_001662545.1 Rosa x damascena
GGCTCGTATCCAGGACTTCTGGGTGTTCTTGGGTCGGGTCCTGTCAGTTGGTGTCAGAGCAGTAGGTTATTAGATTCTGTGGCCGATATCTTCTTATAGTTGTCTTACATGCTTGATAGGATTCAGTACCTTCCGAGTGATGGCCTGACTGCAGCGGTTCCCCTTCATATGCTCTTCGGTGCTGAAGTACTAATCAAGTATGTAAGATAGTTGTTGTTGGTGTAAATATTTTGGTGTAACTCAATTATGGGAATTTCAGGTGGAATGAGACGCGGACGCAAACCTCGTGCTGGTAGGAACCATTCACCCGCTGGTGAGGGTGATGATGAGCAGGTCCCTCGTGGGTTGTTACGGACTGTGGAGCGGTTGTTTGAGCGTTTTGCAGCGGCCCTCCCCAATCCTAGGACTGACTATACTGTGGAGCGTGCCAGACGCCATTGGGCGTATACTTTTTCCAGTGCTCCTACGGAGTCCGTAGCAGGAGATTGGATTACACGCATGGAGAGAGTATTTGAATCCTTGGATTGTCCAGCTACTAGGAGGGTTCCTTTGGCTATTGACCTCTTAGACGGGGATGCATGGCTATGGTGGCAGGGTACCAGGAATATGGGTTTTGACCCAACTACCATGACTTGGGAAGAGTTCAAAGTGGAGTTCTCAAATCGGTACTATAATCAGGCATCCCAGCACCGTCTCCGATTTGATTTCATGCAGTTGAAGTAGACTAAAGAGATGACTGTGTTGCAGTATGAGGAGCGTTTCATTGCTTTGTCTCGGTTTGCCCCTGAGTTGGTGGTGACAGAAAAGTTGAAGGTTGATCAGTTTATTAATCGCCTCCTACCTATATATCGAGATTGGTTGGCGCCTCACGAGTACCCGACTTTTAAATTAGCTGTGGAGGCTGCTATGAGGTGTGAGGCTAGATATTTAGACGGTTCCCGACCTTTGGAGAGTGGCGGTCCCAGTCAGGGACCATCCAAGAGAATTGCCTCTAGTTCCGGTTCTGCATCGTCATCAGGCAGTAGACCGAGCAGTTCAGATTCTAGCTCTCGTCAGCGTTTCAGGGGACGCTTCAGGAGGCCTGGGCAGACATGTAGGAGACAGTCCCGGGGTGGCACTGCTAGTTCCAGTGGAGGCTTTGGTAGACAGGCGATTCCGAGAGACTATCCCCAGTGTGCTACTTGTGGTAGACATCATGTGGGCCCGTGTCAGGCAGGAGTGGGGACTTGTTACCAGTGTGGCCAGTGGGGTCACTACAGGAGAGAATGCCCTCAGTTGACCCAGGGAGTCCTCCCTACGACTAGTCAGAGTGTGGGTTAGACCCTTGTGGGTGCTACTAGTACAGGTTCTCATGGCAGTTTGTCAGGCAGGAGCAGCACTTAGCCGGGTCGTGGACAGAGAGGGCGTCTAGTGACGCAGGCCTGTCTTCATGCTATGACCCAGCAGGAGGGTCGCACTGCACCAAACGTCATTATGGGTATGTTAATTGTTTTTGGCTAACCAGCTTTCATTCTGATTGATCCTGGAGCCTCTCACTCCTTTATGTCTATGAGGTTTTCTTTCTTTGCTAATGTGCCCCCATCTCTCCTACTCGGAGAGTGGCATGTTGTTTTACCATCAGGGGAAAGACATAGAATTGAATGGGTATATCGTTTTTGTGGAGTGTTTGTAGAAGGAGTTTGCTTAGAGGCGGACTTGATTCCATTTGAGTAAGTGGAGTTTGATGTAATCCTAGGGAAGGATTTCCTTCGGATGCATCATGCCTTAGTGGATTGCTTTTGTAGTACTGTATTATTTCGAAGTCCGGGTAAGCCAGTTGTCACCTTTTATGGTGAACGGGAGGTTCTCCCATCTTGCATAATCTCAGCTTTAACTGCTAAGAAGATGTTGAGTAAGGGTTGCCAAGCTTATTTGGCACATGTGGTGAATTCAGATGCAGAAGTTATGGATCTTAGCCAAATTCCGATTGTTGGTGACTATCTCAATGTATTTCCAGAAGAATTGCCTGGTTTGCCCCCGGTGCGAGAGATAGACTTTACCATTGATTTACTTCCAGGTACAACACCCATCTCTCAAACACCTTATAGAATGGCACCGGCGGAACTGAAGGAGTTATATATTCAGTTGCAGGAGTTAACGGATAAAGGGTTTATACGACCTAGTGTATCTCCTTGGGGTGCACCTGTGTTGTTTGTGAAGAAGAAAGATGGTACTTTAAGGCTTTGTATTGATTATCGGAAACTAAACAGGGTGACTATAAGGAATAAATATCCCTTGCCCCGCATTGATGATTTGTTTGACCAGTTGAGGGGTGCTAAAGTTTTCTCAAATATTGATTTGAGGTCTGGTTATCATCAGTTACGGATTAAAGAGGAGGATGTAGCTAAAACTACTTTCCGATCACGTAATGGTCATTATGAGTTCCTTGTTATGCCTTTTGGGTTGACTAATGCACCCGCTGCTTTCATGGATCTCATGAACAGGGCGTTTCGCCCGTATCTTGACTGCTTTGTGATTGTATTTATTGATGACATATTGGTTTATTCTAAGAGTGAGGAGTTACATGCTGAGCACTTGAATATTGTGTTGGAGACTTTGCGGCTACACCAATTGTATGCTAAATTTAGTAAGTGTGAGTTTTGGCTCGACCATGTGACATTCTTGGGTCACGTCATTACAGCTGCTAGTGTTAGTGTTGATCCCCAAAAAGTAGAAGCAGTGTTGAATTGGGGAAGACCTACCAATGTAACGGAAATTCATAGTTTCTTGGGTCTTGCTGGTTACTATCGACGTTTTGTGCAAAACTTTTCTAGAATTGCCGCTCCTCTTACCAAGTTAACGAGAAAGGGTGTCAGATTTGTTTGGTCTGAAAATTGTGAGCGGAGCTTCCAAGAACTTAAGAGTCGGTTGACTAGTGCTCCAATCCTATCCTTGCCTGATGATAGTGGGGAGTATGTAATTTACAGTGATGCCTCTAGACAAGGCTTAGGCTGTGTTTTAATGCAGCATACAGTTGAAGCCACATGAGGTGAATTATCCTACACATGATTTGGAGTTGGCAGCTATTGTGTTTGCTCTTAAGCTGTGGAGGCATTATCTGTATGGAGCCAGATGTCAGATTTTCACTGACCATAAGAGCCTCAAGTATGTGTTTACACAACCGAATTTGAATTTAAGACAACGAAGATGGATGGAATTGATCGAAGATTATGATTGTACTATTGAGTACCATCCTGGTAAGGCGAATGTGGTGGCGGATGCACTTAGTAGGAAACCATCTATGACCTTGTCATATTTAAGGGCCACTCGAGTACCCCTATTGTCAGAGTTGAGGTCTACGGGGGTTAAGTTATCGGTTGATGAGGTTGGTACTCTGGTGGCTAGTTTCCATGTGAGACCAGTATTCATTGATAAAATACAGGAAGCTCAGCCTCTTGACCCAAGAATTGAAGGGATTAAAGAAGGTGTTCGTGGTGGTT
This sequence comes from Rosa x damascena, assembly GCA_001662545.1. NCBI lineage: Eukaryota > Viridiplantae > Streptophyta > Magnoliopsida > Rosales > Rosaceae > Rosa > Rosa x damascena. Next base: position 4,051 of record LYNE01003895.1, read on the forward strand.
GGCAACTTGAGTTTTCTATTCATAGAGATGGGACATTGATGTTTGGAAAGAGACTTTGTGTTCCTAACTTCGAAGCACTTAAACGAGAAATACTTGATGAAGCTCATAACTCCGCATATGCCCTGCATCCTAGTGGTACAAAAATGTATCGGACTCTCAAAGAGTACTATTGGTGGCCAAACATGAAAAAAGAAATTGCAGCTTTTGTGAGCAAATGCCTGGTGTGCCAGCAAGTGAAAGCGGAAAGGCAAAAACCGTCGGGGTTGTTGCAACCTCCGCCAATCCCGGAATGGAAATGGGAACATCTCACCATGGATTTTATTTACAAGTTACCTCGTACGCAGGATGGTAATGATGGTATTTGGGTGATTGTGGATCGTCTCACCAAATCCGCTCATTTTCTGGCAGTTAAGGAAACCTTTAGTTTGGATAAATGAGCAAAGTTGTATGTGGACGAAATTGTGAAACTTCATGGTGTTCCCAAGTCCATTGTTTCTGATCGCGATGCCCGATTCACATCGAAGTTTTGGAGGAAGGTTCACAAATGCTTGGGAACAAAATTACAATTTAGCACTGCTTTCCATCCTTAAACTGATGGACAATCTGAGCGGACTATACAGACTTTGGAAGACATGTTGAGGGCTTGTTCTCTACAATTTAAAGGGAGTTGGGATAAGCACTTGGCTTTGATGGAGTTTGCATATAACAACAGTTACCACTCGAGTATTAGTATGGCTCCCTACGAAGCTCTATATTGGAAACAATGTAGGACCCCCTTGTGTTGGGATGAAGTGGGAGAAAGACAACTTATTGGTCCTGAGATTATTGAAATCACAACAGATAAAATTAAGGTGATCAGAGAGAGACTCAAGACGGCTCAAAGCAAACAGAAGAGCTACGTCGATAGTCACAGGAAGCATCTTGAATTTCAAGTTGGTGATTGGGTGTTTTTGAAATTATCTCCTTGGAAGGGTGTGGTAAGGTTTGGTAAACGAGGGAAACTAAGTCCAAGGTATATTGGTCCTTATGAGATTGTGGAACGAATTGGTCTTGTCGCTTATCGCTTGGCTTTACCTCCACAACTATCTCAAGTACATGATGTTTTCCATGTCTCCATGCTTCGCAAGTACATAACTGATCCTTCACATGTGTTACCAGCTCAACCCATTACACTTACAGAAGATCTAACATATGAAGAAGAACCAGTACAGATCCTTGATCGGCGTAGCAAGTACTCCGAAGTAAGGTTATACCTTTGGTTAAGGTATTATGGAGGAATCACCTGATTGAAGAAGCTACTTGGGAGCCAGAGGACCAAATGAGGCAACAGTATCCACATCTTTTTTCTTGACAGGTATAATTTCGAGGACGAAATTTTTAAGGAGGGGAGAATGTAAGGCCCCGTACCTTAACATCCTTATGAAGTATGTTTTTATCGGTATTGACTGAGGGGTTGACTTTTTGATTTTGTCTGTTACGTCGGAATATTCCTTGTTCCTTGAGTACGTCGTAGGTTACAAAAAATTGAGTTCGTGGACACGTAGTTTGTTTAAATCGGTGTTCTATCAGGAAAGTTGTGACAAAAATGGAAATTTCTATTTTTTTCTTTTGGGGGAGTTTTGTTTTAAAATGAGTTTATTTAGTTGGGAAGGGAGACAAAGTGACAGATTGAAGAAAAAAAAAAACGGGACAAGCCCGAGCTCTCCCTCCCCCTTTCTTTCTCTTTCGCCGCCGGCCTTTCTCCACCAAAACTCGACGTCGTCCGGCCACCCCAGTGCACACCGCTCACCATGGCGTGATCCTCTCCTCATACTCTCTCTATCCATCTTCTCATGGCCGGTGGAGGAAGATTTGAGGGTGTTTGTGAACATGAACAGTGATGTGAATAGTAACTGTCGAATTTCTTGATTTTGGGATTTGATTTTCGACTATTTTCTGCTTTGTTTTGGTTGTTATTGCAGGACGTACTGAGCGCTCGAGCGAGGAGGACACGGATAGGCAGCAGGTTTAGCTGTGGGACTACTTGTGAGTGGACTTTTATTTTGTTTAAATAATGCATGCAGCATAGAAATAAGTTTTCAGTTGGTTTATTATTTGAGAAAATGTGACTCTGTGGAAAGTAAAGGATTTTAAAAGAAAGCAGTTGACAAGGAGGCCAGTTTTACCTAGTTGGCAGTCCCTTCCAGACTACAGCCTGGTTGGCAGTCCCATCCGACGCGTCATCTGGTTGGCAATCCCTTCCAGATGACATGAGGTAGTTAGTCGGCAGTCCCGTCTACTACCTGTGGCTAGTTGGCAGTCCCATCTAACCACCGCCTCCTACTCCGGTTGGCAGTCCCTTCCGATGCGTCATCTGGTGGCAGTCCCTCCCAGATGGCATGAGATGCCTAGGAAGCAGTCCTTCCTAGTCATCAAATGAGTTTTCTTGGAAAAAGATTGAGTTGGAATTTTTATGGAGTCTCACTGCATGTTGGTTTTGTTGAAAAGAGAAATGGGGAAGCATTCCATTAATTGTTTCAGATTTTTGTTTCGGTTTTGTCCACTCACTCTAATGGATTTTATATGTTTTCCCCTGGGCCCTTCGTTTTCAAATGCCCAGATTTCAGATTTGCCGAGATCGCGTCCAGGCTATAGAGACTTTGGGAATCAGCGCTTTCGTTTTTGTCCGTAGGTTATTACTTAACCTACCTTGTATGATATCGGCTTAGTTATTAATGTTGCTCTGATAACCCTTTTTAAATTTGATGGATGATGTTGTTCGGATTGTTGTTGTTACGGAGGTTATGTTGGGATTTGAATTTTTCCGAATTTAAGATATGTACTTGGATTGTAAATATGGTATTGTGGGTTGAGGAGAAGTTAAAATTTTAATCATGTCCAGGTTTGTGAACTTTTGGGTAGCCCATATTTAGGGGAGGTTCTGCCGAATTTTCAGTAGAATTTCACTTAACGTGGGCCCCGCAGGCTCGTATCCTGGACTTCTGGGTGTTCTTGGGTCGGGTCCTGTCAATCAGGACAAGGGCACCATCACCCCCATCCAGATCACCTTCCTCGTCGACTACTTTCTCTTCAATAATAGCTACACTGAAGCCTGCTTTGTTTTCCAAACTAAAGCCTCTCACTCTTCTCCATGTCTTCAATTGAAGAGGTACCCACTTCCTTTTCCCCATCAATTTGGACCAAAATCTTCTAACATTTTTTTGATTTAGGGTTTTAATTTTTTTTTAGATGCCGAAGAGCTTGTCTGAGATTCTAAACAAGTAAATAGCGTGCAGAGAGCAGAAGGTGCTTTGCGAAGCCAATGACGACTCAGACAAGACCGAAGAGCCTTTGATGAGCTCCACGTCGAGCCCCATCTCTTCCCTTTAGTTTTTGTTCTTCTGATTGTTATCCACAGAGTGCTTTCGCTATTCAAGTGCTTTCTTTTATCCTTGTTATTTGTTTCTGTTGGGATTTGATTATTTTGGTTATCACTGATTGATTGCACATCTATATCTGTATACTTTCTGATTTGATTTTATTGATATGAGTTATTAGCCTATAATCGATGTTTTTACACAAAGTTGAGCATTAAGATTTTCCCTTTTCTTTTGCCACTTCATAATTTAAAGGGTTTTGTACATTTTATAAAAGATTTATTCTTTGTGGAGTTGGGTCATGGTGAATTGTATTAGAGAATGAGTGGAAGTAGGTTATGAATCGATTAAAGCTTGTTACTTTTCAAGACATACGGTTGTTCTATGTACTGCTTCTTTAAGCTTGTTGCTAGGTTTTTTGCATTTGATTCACTTTAGGAATAACAATAAGCTATGGTGCTGAGGAGAAAATTGAGTAAGACACTACACCAAAAACTGCATCACACAACACTAATCACACAACAGAACAGAAATTGTATGTTGTGTGTTTAAGTGAACTCTATTGTACAACTGTACTAGTGATGTTCTGTTGTGTGAATGTCAATAAAGTGATAACTTTTTTCTCAGAACTACATTGCACAACACAATTAAGTATTGTCCGTTGTCTGAGTCTTAAAAAATTTAGCGGTAGATTTCCCTCCACTCTCGAGTCATAATTCCCTTAAGATGGTATGAAATTTGGGCTACTAGGTACAACGGTATAGCTATTTCTGTTGTATGATTGAAAGCTGGGTGCCAAAATTTTGAGGAAACTCGCTTGAATGTCTTGGTTGCAAATTCTACTAGGTACACCTAGTGCAAGATGCAGAAATTGCACAACGGATTTTAGTCATTATGTTGTCTGAACTAGAAACATAAGCGGTAAATTTTTGAGCTCAAATGAAGCAGCGGCATGTTTCCCTCCATGTTTTGGCATTTGTTTTCAGTAGTACACTCTTACAACAGTTTATTACGTTTCTGTTGTGGGAGTGACTTTCAGAATTAATTGAGGTTTAATTGCTATTCCACATCGTGTCCAAAAGAAAAAAGAAAGAAAGCAAAACCTAGCTACCCTCTACCCTCTCTCTCATCATCAATTTCTAGCCTCCACGAAACCTAGCCTCTCTCTCTCTCTCTCTCTCGCTCTCTCTCTCTCTCTCTCTCTCTCTCTCTCTCTCTCGTGAGCAGCTCTCCTTCGCTCCTCTCTTTCCTCCACCACTTGTCTCTTCTTGATCTTTCGATTCTCTCGCTCTTCTTCTTCTGCTCTCAGAACCCATCACCACAGTCCAATTCTCCGACCATGCGGCCACCCCCTCTGCCGCAACAGCCGATCACTACTCCCTGTCGCTTCCATCGACTTCGCCAAGCGCTTTTTCTCCCTCTCCCCGCACATTGTCGCCACTCCGTTAACCCCCTCGCCGTCAAGTACTCTTCTCTCTCCATCTCAAAACCCTAGATTTTCCCCTTTTTCCTAATGCTTCGTTGTTTTGATTGAGTGGGTCTTCGTCGGCGTACTGTTCTCTGCTATGGAATTGGGGGTTGAGTCTAGCCATCATTGATTCGACTCGTTCTCCAGCTCCTTCCGAAGGATCTCGAGCCTCTCATCATTCCAGTCGAAGACCTCGACATGCAGATTCATTTCGCAGCAACATTTTTGGGTTTTGGCATAATCGCCATCGAAGACCTCGACTCGTTCTCCAGCTCGTTCCGGGGCTGTTGAAGGCTTTCTCTTTGTCTTTAAGAAGTAATAGTTTCGATTTCTTTGTTCTTGTTTTGGCAGTAACGTAACCCTCTATTACATTGTGTTAATTCCAAGGTGGAGGTGATTGCTGTTCTAGATTATGTATTGATTGTTGCCTAAATTGGATGCAGACACCATAGAGATCTTCAAGGGGTAAGCTTTTATTACTTGATGTGATTGATGTTTTCATGTAAATCTCTATCTTTTTGTAGAGACAAACAAAATTTTTATAACTCTTGGCTTCATAAACCAACCTCAAGGATATAGTTGTTGCTGCCCTTATTGAATCAGCCAAAAGTGGGGTTTGTGTAGGTATGGACTGAATTCTTTGTGAGTCATATTGAATAATCTGTCAAAGTTGACAAAGTTATTTGCCAAAGTTGACACATTCTGGAACCTACATTATTTGCCAAAGTTGTGTGCCTAGATATAGTAACCAACCATGAGAGAATACCAGATTACTCTTCATACTATATTTTCTAAAACCAAGGATTAATTTTCTCATCTTTACTAACCAAATAGATATATTTTATGATAGGAATCTGATTGATATATGATTTCTTGTTTGAGCAGATGTATGCTTAACTTATGAGAATGAATCTGCTTTGAAGAGGGAAGTACTAATTGGGAAGAAGGATGAGATATATGGTGGCAGGTTAGTAGTAGTACAAACTCCTCTTTCTATAGGCTTTCATGAAAAAGAAACAATTATTTTTTCTTTTCTCTTTGAGCTTTTAGTTCCTGACCTCAACTATTTTATCTGATATTCTCATTTTGTTAATTGTGTTTGTTCATAATTAATCGTAGATGTGAAGCTTTACAGTGTTATCAATGATGAAGTATTGTACCACCGTGGAGGTAGAGATATCATGAGGAAAGTGATTGTGATCACCTCTTGCTTGCCTCGAGATATGGACTTTATCATGCAAAAGGCTCTCACAGTGAGCCTTTTGTTACTCGTTTTTGATGTTTTGTGTGTCACCTCCCATGTTTGCTTATGCTGCTTACTTGCTTAGTAGTCAAGGAGTTATGTTTGGTTCTCTTTTATGCAGGCTGCAGTGTATAAGTGTGTTTCTGTTGAGTTTCTATTATTTGAGCAAAAATCAGCCCATTTTAGCAATTTCCTTGTTTGAGCTTGGATTCAGTCCTCAAATTATAGCATTGATTATTATGCAGGTTTACAGCTTTTCTTCTACTAATTAAGTTTACTGGTCACCCTTTTACTAAGAAAAGATTGCCATCTTTTTAATTTTTATTATTTTTATTTCATGGTCTTATTACATTTTACTGTGTTCAACATATCTGATCCTCAACTTATATATCTTTTCTTCCTGCAAAGAAGGGGTTTTCTGTATTGAAGATGTTTGTACTTCTGGGATATTATAGGGTCAAGCTTGTGATGTTGACAAGTATGTTATTGGTCTGTGGTGCAATGGCAATGACGTGGATATGTGATACCATTACACAATCTACATTTGGTATGATACTTGACCTTTTGGTTACTTGTTTGGTAGCAATATAGTATTGCTCATATTTCCAGGAAATTTCTATACTTGTCATCTTGAGGCCTCATTTTGTTTCTTCAAAAGCAGAATATTAGTTTTCATACTTGACCTTTTGGTAACTTGTCTCACACCTAGCAAGGAATGCTGTCCGCCTTTTTGGTCAAGTTTTAATTGATGTGTGTTTCATTTTGGAGTTTGTGTTATGATTAATGGAGTTGAGAGGAAACGATACTGAAGCTATGTTTTAGTTCATTTAGAATTCTGGAGTCTAGTGCTTTTTGTTGCGGATAGTTGATTAGATGGTCAGCAATTTACCCCAAAGGCAGTTTCTTGACACTTCTTGTGGCTTTCTTTCTTTGTTTTGTTTTGTCTACTGAGCATGGAAAATCTGATCAGTTTGTCAACGTCAGATTTAAGGAGATATAAGACATCATAGATTTGTATAAACTACTTGTTAAGAGGATCTCATTTATGTAGCCTTTACTTTTATGTCATCATACAATATACATACTATTAAAATGCAAACTAAGAGAAGAGGTAAAAATCTGTCAAGCACAAATTAGTTATTGCTATTCTAGTACCTAGTACCTCTCTGTCTTATTTGAGATAATTGTTCTGTCCTTACTTTTGTTATACTTATTAATTATTATCGCCGTCTTTGCTATGCGAAGAGGGGAAGGGAGGAGATGGTGAGTACTTAAAGTACTTGGCTTATACAATCATAAGTCTGACTTATCTATGTTTGTCTTGTTGCAGTAATGGAGAGAGGGTTTCAAATACAAATGCAGTAGAATCTACTGGAAAAGAAAAGAAAAGGAGAGATTTGATCTACAAAAAGCACTTTTGGCTGCTCTTTTCAATGCTCTTAAGAGACTCAAGGAGCAGAAGCTAGAAAGACTCGAGGAGCCGGAGCTACCAAAAAAAAGAACAGTAAGATCAAGCAAGGGTCATTGGGAGATCAAGCATGGACTACCAAGCTATACTTTCTTTCATCATGCAAAACTTAGGAAACTTAAAAGCTTCTTAGTCTATGATATGTATGAATGCTTTAACAATGTTCCTTAAATTCAATATTTGATGAATTGATGTATCACAATGCTTTTGGTACAAATATTGATCATTTGATGGTTTGCATTCAATTTGTCTTCCAATTGATCACTATTATATCCATTCAAAATTTGGGTATTCACACAACGCAATTATATATATCACACAATGGATTTCAATAAGTTATGTCGTCTAGTTTTAAGCTCATACAACAGAAAGTACTAGAACACAATTGTCTTAATCTAAATCACACAATAGTTAAACTACAAAACCGTTGTATGAAAATCTCAACCCATAACGGCAAAAAAGCAAATTCTGTTGTGTGAACTGCTGCGCATGGGTGCGTCCAGCATCTGTCGAGTTCTTGGACAACGGTGTTAAGAAATATACGTCGACTGACTTTATATCATACAATGGTGAATTCACCGTCGTTTGATTTTTCATCAGACAACATCGAGATAGACAACGGTGAGTCTTTAAATCAGACGACGTTTTTTCACCGTCATGTGATGCAGATTTTGGTGTAGTGGGCCTCAACGTTATGAAACCTAGCAATAAAAAAAATTATATACATAACATGGTCGATACGTTTTCTTTTGGGTGAAAACAATGAACATTTTAGCTAATACACCATATTAAACAATAGCCATGAGTGGTATCAGTGATATGGGAATCACCTAATCATGACTCACTAATCCCAGCACACACTGCATTGATATCCAACACATGCACAATGAACTAATATATATCTACCTCGTCATACTCTTTTTTTTTTCCAATTCCAACATAGTGAACTCAGAAACTACTTTCTCAAAGCATTCTCATTCAATACAAATTGTTGAGTTCTTGACAAAAAGAACATGCAAATAGAGCAACATTGAACAAAAACCTACAACACAAACCATTACTAGCCCACCAAGTGAGTAACAGATACGTCTACAAAACCTTGTCATAGAAAGTAATAGCTCACGTACAGTCCTACTCCTAGTCCAAAATTCAGAGAAACCAATGCATCTACCTTGTCATAGTGCTTCAGAAACTCATCAAAATCGTGCATAAGACTTTGATATGCTTGAACCGAGTCATCCACCAAGTTTAGAAATTCTATCGCATCTATCAAACCAATTCAATACATTCAATCAAACCAAAAGCTTCAGATATTACATAACAAGCAGACATCCATCTTAGATAACCAGATACCGAGCTATAAATCCTAAATTTTAGACCGACCTGGTTCACTTTTGAGATAAAAATCCAATCAAATTTACCAAAATCATATGGCCATATTTGAATTTATGATTAGAAATCACAATCTGAGATGCTCTCTTCGTCCTCGACTGAACACACAATGCCGGTTAATTAACCCAAGTACAAATTTTGAAAACAAATACTTCCAAATAAACACAACTATTATTATATGTTTTCGCACAAGATGAGTGCTATGAAGATTTCAAAAATAATCGAAGTGGGGCATGCAGAAATACAACATATAAAACCAACCCATAGTGGGTTTCAAAATTCAAATCTCCAAATACCAGTACAATACAAAGAATCACCAAAACAACAAAAGAGCACGACTTGAAAACATCCGTAGTCGGTTTCAAAATTCAAATCAAACCATTCAACGCAATCAAAACAATAAGAAGAAGAACACCCAGAAACCCAATGAATTAAATTGAGATAAAAAGAGAAAGGGGTCAATCACCTGAAGCAATTTGTTGATTTGCGGTCTGTGCTACTCTCTCTTTTGGGTCCTCTGACATTCTGCGTTTTGAGAATTGAGAGAGAGAGAGACGAAGTTGTAGAGGAACAATGAATCATTATTTACAGCATGCTTCTTTGCAAGCCGTAATTAAGCTTTTTTAGAGATGTTTTTAAGGTATGCTTTTTTGCGAGCCGTAAATAAGATTTTTTGTATGTTTTTACGGCGTGCTTAAAATGTTCGCCGTAAAAGATATGATACAATTATTGCATACTATTTATGCGCACCGTAAAAGACTAGCTGACAAGGTTATTAACGGTATGCTATATATGCACACCGTAAAAGAGTAATTGACAAAGGTTATATACGGAGTGCAAAAAATACAAGCCGTAAAAGAGTAACATTTACGACACAAAAAATTGCATGCCATGAATTGTTGTAGTGATAGCCGCGGCATAACGAACAACCACGATGAGTGACTGCAACATGATGAATGTCAGCAACTCTTATAATAGAGCGTGTGCCATGCTAAGAGAATTTTCTAGAAATAATCTTTTAGTCCATTAACCACTCGGCATTTATGTTGAAGCTCAAGGGACAAAGGGGGGCTCTGTTTGAACCTATATTTGGCAAGGCCCATGTAGCAGATAGGTGAGCCCGGCCCACAAGGCATAATGAATCACCACAGCTAATTAGCTGCGGCACATCAAAGATTTACAAAGATTGATTCTCAAATTTATGACAGAAGATAACGTGTTCGGAGAACCGTTATTGAGATCAAATGAATCACAAGGCGTAATGAATGACCGCGGACCTATAAGTCATAATGAATAATCGCGGTTAATTAGCTGCATTACATCAAAGAGGTTGATTGTCAGGAGAAACGTTACCAAAACTTGGGGATATTAACTTGAATGAGCATCAAGAGGTGTTATTGTCAATTATCAGTTACAAGACCTGATTGATTGCTGATGCGGTTGAAATAGCCTCACAATTTAACCCTGCAAAATGTAGTTGTCAGTATAGGATAAGCAGGGATTGTT
>LYNE01003895.1:15296-32912 GCA_001662545.1 Rosa x damascena
GAACAAATTACTACTTGTTTAACTCAGCGTCTTAATAAATAACAATTACTCTTGGCAAATTAAGCAAACACACAAGAACTCTCACCGTTATTCTAGCATGCAAACTTATGAACCTAACTCTGAAAATTACCTAAACACGTAAAAGGGCACAAGATTGTAACATGTATCATAAAAGAATTCTCAAAATTAACTTAATAATAAACTGAAAATCTCAAAAAAATTAATAAAAATATTCTGAAAATTTCATGTCTCCAATTACACAACTTGCAAATCCAAACACACAAAACCGAAACAAAAATTGTAAATAGAGTCATAGTTACACTTTGAAGCTGTTAATGTTAGAGATCCGAGGGGGTCTCTAGTTAGCTTTAGAGAGAGAGAGACACACACACACGAGAAGTATAGTGGTTCGTCTCAACCTTAGCGGGAGACTATGTCCACTTGAATATTGTATTATGTGTGTTTGGGCCTTGCGGCCCAAGGGGATTACAAAGTGTGTAATGGAGTGTAGTTTATGTGGGAGGAGAGTTCCTTTTATAGGTGAAGGAACCCACTATTCTAGTCTTGAAGGCATGTTTGTGAAGGCAACTTTGCAAGGCCGGGAAGGTGGCTTCCCGGCGACGTATTTGCTACTTCCGGATACCGTAGCGTAGCTTGAACATAGGGCTACGGGATGCATGTCTCGGTTGGGCCTCACTGTGGCTTGTGGGTGTCCCAAAGAGGGTGTTGTTTATGCTTGGTGAGGTAGCAAATAGTTTTGCTAGTGAGAGGTATCTACAAATCCCCGAAGTCCCCGAGTAAGAGAAGTTTCTTGGTTGGGGAGTTATAATCATGAAGTCATCAAGCATAAACAATGTCCGAGAGGCGTCTAGCCCCTACAAGTCCCCGAACTCCATAAGCAAGAAGGGACTCGTTTAACCTACACAATGAGACAAAAAAAAAAGCGCATATGTAGAATGCTTTGTTGTATTGGTTACCGCTCGTATTAATGGAATGCGAAAAGAATTCGATTTGTTGGGAGCGACAAATGGTAGAAGAATTCAATATTCCATTAATGTGTATGAACATGTAAAATATTGGTAGTTGTATATGTGGATCTTATGGGCATATAACACGCACAATAGATAGTGGCAAGTGCAATGGGTGTCCATATAAAATTGTGGGAGTAGTCCCGGTGACATCGTATGAAGCGTTTGTGAACTTGGGGCTTTAAGTAAAAGCATGTTGGACATGATCAAGCAAGTTGGGTGTGTAGGCGCTATGCGAGCATGCGGGGCATGGCCCAAGCGCAAGTCGTGGCCATACTCGATACCCAAGCGAGTCGTAACCCGAGCAAGTCGTTTATCCGAGCATGTCGTTTATCCGAGCATGTTTAATTAAGTCGTAAGTGTCACAAGCTTCTAGATGCATGTCACATGAAAGTGCATTTAAGCATGTATGTGTGTAGCTTGTACTTTTAGTAAAGTTTCTAATAATATTTTGTAGGCATGCTTAAGGGTCATGGAGACATGTATAGTCATGGCGAAGGTTCTAATTGCAAGAGCCTAAGAGATAAGACATAGTTACTTATCTTATGCCGATTTGGAGGCTAGCGGAGTTGGCCGAGCATGACGGTCCATTGCTTGTGGCGGATAAAGTATTCCGATAATGTCCGTCAACTCGTAGTTGAGGTATCATTTGCAAGTAGTGGAATGCTCGGTAGAAATAGTTGAATTTCCTTGAAACAAAATAGATGATTAATATGGTGGATTTGTAAAATCAACAACAATAATTTGCATATGGACTTTGTAAGCAAAGTGTATAAGCAAAGTAGTGGTAATGATAACGAATGGCATATTTGACAGTGTGCCGCTAATATGAATTTCCACTTGGCAATGAAATGCACACACCTAAGCTTTGAAATGAACCCATTGATTGAAGATGGGTACACTATATAATGTACAGGGGTCTCTAGTTTAGCCTTAGATAGAGAGAGAGACACACACAAGAAGTATAATGGTTTGTCTCCGCCTTAGCAGGAGACTACGTCCACTTGAATATTGTACTATGTGTGTTTGGGCCTTGCGGCCCAAGGGGATTACAAAGTGTGTAATGGAGTGTAGTTTATGTGGGAGGAGAGTTCCTTTTATAGGTGAAGGAAGCCATCTCCTTTACATTTTCTTAGATGTGGGACAAGAACCCACTATTCTAGTCTTGAAGGCATGTTTGTGAAGGCAACTTTGCAAGGCCGGGAAGGTGGCTTCCGGCGACGTATTTGCCACTTCCGGATACCGTAGCGTAGCTTGAACATAGGGCTACGAGATGCATGTCTCGGTTGGGCCTCACCATGGCTTGTGGGCGTCCCAAAGAGGGTGTTGTTTATGCTTGGTGAGGTAGCAAATAGCTTTGCTAGTGAGAGGTATCTACAGAAGCTTTCCTCAGCGGCTTAGTAACAAGGTGATGAACTCGTCTCTGCTATGGTGGTGGAGCGTCCTTGACTCAGCGTCTAGGAACTTCATAGATTGATGGAAGGATGGTGGTCACGGTCTTGTAGGTGATGGAAGTTTAAGGAGTGAATTGGGTAGAGTCTCGGCGCCTAGGAACTTCATAGATTGATGGAAGGATGGTGGTCACGATCTTGTAGGTGATAGAAGTTTAAGGAGTGAATTGTGCAGAGTCTCGGAAAAGTGATAGGCAAGGAAGTGATCGGCCAGGAAGCGATATCAATTATGTTCTGGACGTTGCCTATTTATAGGGGAGCATTGGTTGGTTTTTGTCGATCATGCCCTTCATCATTGGACGGATGGGATTGCATCATAATTCCTTTGATTTTCCAACTGAAATGTCTCCTTTATGGCCTTAACTCCTCTCATAATGGGGCAATTCCTTTAATTTCCAAGCTGAAACGTCTTTCTCTTATTTATTCCCCAACTGAAAACGTCTTTCTCTTTATTTCGCTTCTTTATTGCTTGGTCAACCTGATTTAATAAAGGGCACAAAATTAAATTCTTTTAGAGAAAATAAAAGGAATTAAAACAATTTAATTTCAGAAAAATACTCCCATAAATTCTCTCTTAAGGCCCACCGATTAGCATGACGGTGAGGAATCCTGATCCAGCTAGGATTCTTCAAGAATTTTGAGTTTTTTGCCTATTTCACGCCAAACACTCTATAAGACTCTTAAAATGACTCGATGACTCAAAACACGAAACTTAAGGGATAAACAAGGCTAAAATGGGGCATATACTCATTAATATCATCGCACATTGTGCTCCTATCAGTTTCCTTGATTTCATCACTCAAGAGTCCTTCATGGGATGGAATCTTAAATTCTCTCTTTAAAACAGGAAAATCAACAATAGGAAAGTTCAAAGGAAGAAAGTTCCCTAAAACAAAATAGGAAATATTTCCTACAATAAAAGAGGAAAGTTTCTAAAATGCTTTATCCTTCATTTACGCTCATTTCAGCTCTTTTTCACCTCTCTTCTCCATTTCCGACCTTGAAGTACCTAAAAACAGAAACTATGTTAGAGTTAGTAAGTTTAAGAGAATAACTTAGCCAAATGAGGGGAAATACATGTTAAAAAAGTCACACTTTGTGCTCCTATCAATTGCTCATGAAAGAATCAATAATTGATAACGTAAAAAATATCACAAACATGAATACTGTTCCATTTGTAATCAATACGGTCTTAGCTGTAAAGGCTGAGATTTCTTCTTTTCCTTCATTCACTAGTTTAGCTTCACTATAAAAAGGACCATAGGATTCATTGTTAGGGGTCCTCGGCCAAACGCTCTACGCAATTACTCAAATTTTATCTCAATACATTTCAACAATTCTGCAACACTTATCAATCTTTACGTGTTTATCTTATCTTTTTCTTTACCGGTATTTATCTTTCCTGCACTTTACATTGTCGTTCTTTACATTCCAGCAACTTATCTTTTGGCTTGTCACTTTGCTACACTTTATTTCCCACGGATTACATTCTTTTTCTTTATCTTCCTGTACTTTATTTGCTGCACTTTTACATTCCTACACTTTCTTTACCTGCACTTTCGTTTATGTTATTTATTTGTTGTTGTTAACTTTATGTCATTTACTTTATACAAAATCACAAAAAGAATCGTCATCACTTCACTTTCACCTCAATCATCGAGTTACAGAGCACGAAGACTGTGGCTAGGTAAGGCTGATTCTTGCTAAAGTCCTTGCATTCAAGGCAGAGAGAACCCCGTGGTTGAGATCGATCCTTCCTAGGCCCACAATCAACTGATCAGAAGTCAGATTAGCGCAAGATCTACAATCTAGAACAAAACCTCGCTTGGCCTACCAGCCACGAGTTGAAGGCCCGCTCACACGTCACCACTCCAGAAGGACACGTGTAAGCCAAAGAAGCCCTTAGCCTAGTGACACGTGGCCGTGAAAATTTTTGAGTGAATAGTTTGTTGGCCCATTGCAAGGTTCAAAATGCAGATCCAAAGCTAACACTAGAGAAAATGAAGCACCAACGTACATTAGAAAGGTTGTTGGTAGAAAAAGAAAACAAAAACAAATGTTAATAACAAGACCACTGAAGTTTTATGACAAACTGGTATTGAAGACAAAAAGCAAAGGGAGTACAAAGTCATAAACCTGGTTGAGTTGCAATAGTCCATATTTCATGTATAGAACTCAGAGTATGGTCCTAAGGCACATGGATTACAATTACCACTAATCCCACAATACACGTAACCACTACAACAAAAGGGGGCAGCAGACACCATTTTGAATAGTGTCCCCTGAGTCTAAACACACTTTTCTTTGGTGTGTATGACCTATAGCTGAGAAATTGACAAATCAATCTTGTAGTTTAAGTCAAGACACAAGCGTATGAGAAATCAAAACAAGCAAACTAACATAACTGAAAGTCTGAAACTAATAGCCTAACCTGTAGAGTTCAAACATGTACGCACAAATCTCTAGTGCTCCTCCAAGCCTGAAGAAATGGAATAAAAAATAAAAATAAAAAAACAAAATGTTTATTCCATATTTGCCAATGGATTAAGTTCTACAGGTCAAGTAAGAGAAAATAAATGAAGAAAAACCGGTAAAAGATCAACCAACAAATATCCAGCAGTCATTAGACATGTAACTACTATACTAATTTTCTCATTAGATATGTTCTATCAACCTTCTATAGATCCAGAGCTACAGGAACTCCAATGATTTGTCCTTGCCAAAATCAGAACCTAAACAAACAAGCCAATAAACAGAGATTTAGATCATTTATACAATGTATCTGCACTAAAAAAACATAAGCACTACATACAATTATTAAAGGATCGAGGTACAAAACTAATAGGGCTAATGTACTACATTTCTAATTGGTCACAACCAGTAATACTCATGTTTCCTTTCTTTAATGCAACCGCAAAAGCATTGTACAGTTGTGGGGGAATCTAAACTACAAAGTAGTTCTCAGATTAGTTCAATTCAATCATATCGGTACGTGTATCAAGTTTAAACTAATCAAGTCAACAAAATTATTGGAAGGAATGAAAGATACTTGAGGAAAACTAATCAATGGTCTCCTAAAATGACATGTCCATGAAAACAGCAATGCTATATGAAGTAGCCTTTTTATGAAAACAATCTCACTACTAATAGCGCAACCAATAACAAATAACAAAAATCAGTGGAAAAACATCTACATTTTAAGACGATGCAGGAAGTAAAGCAATTACCTGCAATAAGAAAATCCACAAGATAGTCACAAGTGTACCCAAACCAAAATCGTGTAACCAAAAAAAAATAAAAAAATCAATCCTGCAACATGGAAATCAGTTACAAAAGCAGGTCATTGTAAGCAAAAATTAAATATACAACACAAAATAAAACTAGGACCAGTCCCTATACCAATTTCTAACGGTAGCTCTTTAGGGTGATGGGATGGAGCTCAACATGTTTCAGACAAGCATAATTCATATCCTCACAAGGTATATCCACTCTTTCTTCTCTTAGATTAAGGAAATGTTTAAAAACTTATAATCACTCAAGTATATGTGAGAGAAAATATTTTGAGGCAATCAAATAGCTTACATATATATAAACGAAAGGCACTTTGTGAATATATTTTTTTCAAAGATCTTATGAAAGATATCAATTACTTGCACAAATGGACCCAAGCCATAGGTTCAACTCTTCTAACTCATCTCCACAGATCAAAGGCTGTCTCATTTTAAGGATCAACAAGGTCTTATAAAGAGTTGTAATGGGGCGAAAGCTCAAGGTTTTAAGGAATGAAAGCTAAGGAATTTAACAAGGTATCCTAAAAACTTAATAGAGCTCATGTAGATGTAGAGAAACTTCAAGAAATCCACCAAGGGATTGCAAAAATGTTATAACCCCATAGAGGCAAAATAAAAGGCCTAATATCTTTATGTTGCGCCCAACCTTCATTGTAAACTTCCCTTGAACTCTCGTGAATTGGACAAAGACCAAATTTTGTTGATAGTGGGCCTTCAATTCAAAGTAAACTCTAAATACACAAAGTATGGGAGACTAAAATCCATAAACATTTTTCTTTTTCTTTTCTTTGGCCTTACACAATATATTTGCTTCTTCTTTTCTTTTTTTCAGCATAAACATATATATTTTTTTCCTTTTCATGGACAAGTCTACCCCTAAACTTGAACTTTCATCTCTTCTTATCTTTCATCTTTGACGCCAAATCCTCAAGTAAAGTCTCAAAATTAGCTCCACTAAGTTTTTAGAACAAAGGGTCAAGTTGTTACTATACTAGGGTTCAGGTTAAGGACTTTAAGGGTGATAAAAGAAAAAGCTTACAATTGTAGGCTCAAAGGGGTTTTTTTAGGGGGGTGCACATCTTGTGTACATAATTAGGGATACAGGCTTATTTGGCAATGGTGGTAATTCCTAGGGTGCCTTTATCCTTTCCAAAATCAGGGACATGTATTGATAAATGTCTCAACAAGCATAAGAGTGAATTCTAGCATTCTCTAGTCCATTAAACTTAATCTATGGCAAGCAATCAATCATATGAAAGGATAATGAGATCATCAAAACATCTCCAAGAAAATAAGAATATATTTTTCATTTATCACTCCAAGAAAAAGGGACATGGGCTCAAATATCTCACATGGGCTTTTATGAATCAAAACTCAACTTAACATGCTCATATTCTATACCAAGGTTATGAAATCCATATCCACTACACATGCACATGCTTTTCATATATCTCAATTAACCAAAGAGTATCATTTATAATCATCTCAATATTGTGATCCTCTTTTAGTCATAATTTTAGAGATATAGACTCATCCTAGACAATTGAAAGACCCATCCTATGACTCAAAAGACCAAAAATAAAAATAAATTTTTTTTTGACATTTTTCAATTTTTTTGTATTTTTCAATATATAGGACTCAAAATAAAAGATAAAAATATAAATCCCTTCCCCACACTTAAATATTGCATTGTCCACAATGTAATCAATTAAAAGCATGCAGTGAAACAAGTAAGCATAGATAGAAGGCATTTATGAAAACAAATCCTAAACAAAAGAGAAAAATTGAAAAATAAAAAGAAATAGGGAAAGAGAAAGCAAATCTACATTTGTAGACTCTTTGACGGCTAATTCTGAATTGGGTTACCTCTCAAGAAGCGCTTGAATTTAACGTCTTTCAGCCAGACTGTACGTACCTCCGTTAAATAAAATCAGTGATTATTATTAACAAAGAAATACAAAATATATAAACAACTATAACTATGAATTACAAACTAAAAGTATAATTAACATGTATATTGTACATAATTTCTCACACAGGACACAAGTTAAGTACACAAGTGAGTATAAAACGTGAAAAGTATTTTTTAAAGTGTATATTATATAGTTTATTTATTTATTTAGAGACAAGAGTTCAATTTATTTTCAACACTTAGCTACGGGAACAGGGAATCTCGATGTGCTATGGGACTGAAACAGCTACCATTTTCAAGACTATGTTTTATCCAAATAACTTAGTGTATCACAACATTTTCTTTTGTTACAAATATTGTTGATGTCGAATGTAATTCCAAGCGGTAAATTAATGTGGACATGCGGCCCAAGTATAGTTGCCTAGACACAAACTCCCTTTCAAATCCTTTGGGCAACCTTACTGAAATGGCCAGGTGGGGGAGAGCGAACACGAGAGACAAAATCCATTTTGGCATTGTACATACCTCCAACAATATGGAGGATTTGCTACATCACCAAGAATAAGTAACACCATCTTAGGGGGCCCACAAGCCATGGTGGGGCCCAACCGAGACATACATCCCGTAACCTGACATCCAACCTACCCTATGGTGGTCGGAGGTGGCCAAGACCTTGCCGGGAAGCAACCTTCCCGGCCTTGCCAACTTGCCTTCACAACATGCTTTGAAGACTACAAATGGGACTCTTTGTCCCACATTGAAAAAAATGTAAATGAAAGGGGTTCCCTTAACTATAAAAAGGACCCCTCTTCCTACTTAGAAAGATCACTCCATTACACACTTTGTAATCAACTTGGGCCGCAAGACCCAAACAAACATAGTAAAATATTCAAGTGGACGCAGTCTCCCGCTAAGGTGGGAGACGGACCACTATACTTCTTGTGTATTGCTCTCTCTCTCTCTCTCTCTCTCTCTCTCTCTCTCTCTCTCTCTCTCTCTCTCTTTAATGTTAATTAGAGCCTTCGGTTTCTAACATTAACATTGGCGCCGCCTGTGGGAAGACGATACAAAGAGCTTCATCACTTACCATGCGTTAAGTCAGCTTAACGAATCTTAAAGAAATTTCTTCTATTTCTTCTTTAAGTTATTCAATCTTCCTTGATCATAAATTAAGTTCTTTGATCATCAATTTGTTGGATCATCATCATTGCCCAGTGCATCTTGCCTAATGTAAACAAAAAATATATATATATAGCTTCTACACAGGAACCTTGCTCTGCCAGCCCAAAATACAAATGTTTTCATGAGAAGCTGACTCCATCAATGGCAAGCGGTAACAGCAATAAAAAAAAATAAAAAAAAATCTTTTCGACTAGCGAGGCCAACTCCCTACAAAGCCTCCACCAAGGACAGCGCATTAGCGACATTAGTGGGCTAGCAAACCCAGTGGCCTCTAGTCAGTGTCTTCCGCAAGCGGTAAGCCCAGACAGCCAGCAAGGCTAGCGATACCGGCACCAATGGCCCAACGGTACCAGCGGCGACGTCTTCAACTAGCAAGGCTAGCGTGTCCAATGGCCATCTTCTGCTAGCAAGGCAAGCAGCCAGCGCCGACAGCTAGCGCCAGCGGCACATCTCCCGTTAGCGACGCCCAATAATCAGAGACCCAACGCCAGCAGAACATCGCCCCCCAGCAACAACAGGCAGCAACTCATTCTTTTTTACGGAACTTTTGGCTGAGCTTCACGCTCCAAAATCATTAGTCAGTCACTTCCAAACTCTCATTAACAGAAATCTAATCCATCCTCCTCATTCCGACAAGCGCTAACGCTAGCAACAAACATAATAGAATTATTGAGCTTCTAGACGAAGCTTCTTGATGGAATTTGTTAGCAGAGCTTCAATCTTCTTGGGGGATATTCTTGACGGTTAGCGGAGCTTTAATTATGGCGGAGCTTCGATTTTCTTGGCGGATACTCTTGCCGGTTAGCGGAGCTTCAATTGTAGCGGAGTTTCAATCTTCTTGGCGGATACTCTTGCCGGTTAATGGAGCTTCAATTATAGCGGAGCTTCGATATTCTTGGCGGATACTCTTGCCAGTTAGCAGAGCTTCAATTGTGGCTGAGTTTCAATCTTCTTGGCGGATACTCTTGACGTTTAGCGGAGCTTCAATTGTGACGAAGTTTCAATCTTTTTGGCGGACTCTTGACGGTTAGCGGAGCTTTAATTATGGCGGAGCTTCAATATTCTTGGCGGATACTCTTGACGGAATGTCTTGACAGAGTGCATTGTTGTCACTCTTCTTAATAGGGCTTTAATCCTCTTGGTAGAGCTTCAATTGTGGTGGAGTGTGAATCTTCCGATCACCTAGAAATATACTATGGACACCTATGAGATAACGCGGTCGTCACCGTCAACGAGCACAGCAGCGAGCGTCAACTGCCATGCTTTAGCAGCAAGCATCAAGACCTAAGCATCCCCACCATTGAACGCCCATCTCACCACCGTATGCTCTGGGCACCCCATATTAATTCCTTTTGCAAGTGTAAGCTTGTCATGTCCACCAATGTTCATCTGGACACCCGCCACCTCTCATCGTGGGTCATCCATGTGATGACCTGAATTTCTGCTATTTAATTTTTGGTAATTAATAATGGACTAGTTGTATGAATAATTGTTAGTATGCTTTATTCGTAGGTTGTTTGTGAAGTGTAATGGTTTTCGTACACGTAATTATTCGAATTTCACAGTTTAGGGGGTCGTGTGAAGTTTGAATTTTTATACGTTGGGATTCTCTAAAAATTTCCTTGATGAAAATTGTAGACCGCTTCGATACGAGTTTGTGGACATGTGGTTCGCATTAATCGGAGTTCGTATGAGAATGTTATGGCTATCGGAAGAAGTTTCCGTTTTAGTCTAAATAGAGAAAATCAGAAAATGAATTCATTATTTCACTTTCCCTTTCCAGAAACAATTTCTTCTCTCTCTCTTCTCTCTCGGCTGCACCTTCAGTGTCTGAGTTTTAAGTCTGACCCGACCCGACCCGAACCAGGTGACCCTACCCAACTTTTCAGGCAGTTTCTGACGATCTCTGGCCGTGAAACTTGGTCAGCTGGTTTGTCTCCTTCGTCTGGTCGTCTCTGTGGCATCCTCTAGTGGCGATATCCACCGTGTATGGCGAAGCAAGGCGGCGTAGTTTGTGTTTTCGGACCTAACCTGAAAACACAGCTCCGGCGACTTCGTTGCTTCATGCTTCCTTGGTTGAGTTCAAAGAAGGCTCCCTGATCGATCTATGGTGTTTGTTTGGATCGATTTAAGTGGAAATCGATTCAACTCGGATTGAGCAAAAATCCAAAGCTTGTGAGGTAGTTTTCGACCCTTTATGCTTGTTTTCTGACTTCAAGCTAGTTATGAAAATTCACAAGCATGCTTAGATGATCAGCTTTGATGTTGGGAGTTTTGTGAAATATTGAGTTTTGGCCGGCGGCGGTGCGCCACTGCCTGTGGCGGTGTTCTGGTAGCTTTTCGGCCATGTAAGAAACTGTTTTTGGTATTATATATGTTCTACTCGTTGATACGAGCGTTTTAATATATAACATGCAAATTTTGGAGTTCGTATGGATTTGTTATGATTTTTACTGTTTCATACGGGTCGATTTATTCGATCCGTGAGGATTCGAGCTTTCGATCGACTTGTGGTTTGGACATATCGATCGTGGAAGTATTCCGGGACTTTGGGAGGTCTTGGATGTGGTTTTTGCTCGATTGGCGCCACTTTGGGGATTTTAGTTCAAAACAGGGGTTTCAAACTTAAATCAAATGTGAATCGTTAAGTTGGAACCGTATGTGATTAGGTGCTTGACCAAGTATCTTGGACGGTTATTTTGTGGATTGGCTGCTTTGTTCTTTATTGAAGACGTAGCGGGAGTTTCAAGGTGAGTAATCTCCCAAGGTTCATTAATGAACGAAATACCCTTATCGTTTTGAGAGTTTTTTAGTAACTGCAAACTATAGTTGGTATTAGTAGGCATTCCTGAGCGGATGACTACGTATATATATATTTACGTGAAATCTATATGTTTTGGTGGTTTGTGGATTTATGAAAACAATATGCATGAATGATGCTTTTTATTGTTTTGGGTTGTGGCTTTTCGGAAAACAAATGATTGTGGAATTGTTGATTCAATTTGTTTTGAAAAGCGTTGAGATTGGTGTAACATTTTGGGTCCAGTGCGACTCCTTTAATGTTTTATTCCAAGGGACTGAAAAGTTCGAGGAATGAAGGTCTATGACCTTGGGCAGAATATCAGGTAATCACGTCTCTGGCCGTACGAGTGGTTATGTTTCAGTTAGAGCTCTAGTTTGTCTGCCATTTAGGTGATTCATGGGGTAACGGGAACTGGTTATTGATAACTCATGACATTATGTGTTTTTAGGGAACAAGTGTGAGTTGTTCCCTTATTAACTGTTTTTAGGGGGGCAAGGTGCAAATTGTTTCCTTATTAACGATTTGATAGAAATCAAGGTGTGAGTTGCTTTCTATGGTACGATTGATAGAATTCAAGGTGCGAGTTGTTTTCTATGTTATATTGATAGAATTCAAGTGTGGGTTGTTTTCTATGGTACGATTTTGGTACAATTAATAGAAACCAAGGAGTGAGTTGTTTTCTATGTTTAATTTTAAAAGGAACCAAGGTGTGAGTTGCTTTCTTTTATTTCGATTTGACAGGAAATTAAAGTGTGAGTTATTCACCTTTATTTCGTGTTTTAAGGAATCAAAACACGAGTTTTTTTCCTTATTTCTGGTGTGAGCTGTGTTAACTGTTTTGAGTTACTCATACGGGCTTGCAAAAGTTTAACGGGTTTGTTGTGTGGCAATCCGGTACACCATTCAAACGGTGTAGGGCTTAATCCTGCAGGTCAGGATAATCGTGGCTGAAGTTGGGGTTGCATACTTGCAGCTAAACGGTAGGAAGCCTATTTTGTGACTTTACCATTATTTTGGACTTCCGTTGTAGTAAGCTCTGAGGAGCATTTACTTTTTATCTTGTTGTTGACAATTTAATTCGTAAGTTTATGTAATATATGACTCTGTGGAGCGGGTCAATATTGACATAGTAGGTTCAGGGCATCAATATATGTGTAGTTAAAGGGAAAAAGTTTTCAGGTATTTGTTATTGATGAATGAACGTTCACGCATGTATAATTATGGGATTATATATTGATTTTTATTTGTGTTAAAAATCAGGGGCGTGACAATCCAAGACCCAGATCTTCCGATCAACCCGCGCCATCTTCTTCCCTGCAACCAGCGAAGCCAACGCCTAGAATCTTCAAAATCTCAGCTGAAAGCAAGATAAGTTTTCTTTTTAGCACTCTCCGTGGTTTGAAGGCAAGCTTCATTTTTCTATCAATACTGTTCGTTTCCAACAACATGTAGATAGGCATGCTCACAAAACAGTTAATTTAACATTGTTTATGATCTGCTATACTCCCAAGTGAAATTAAGACTCTCTAACGTGGTCAAATGCTATTTCTCAAATACTAGTACATTACCTATGCCACCATTCAATTTATTTATCCATATGCTAAGTGTTGGATATACATGCTTGCTCTTAGGACATCATACAGTTGGTACTAGTCTATTGACCGCATGCTTCATCTTTACTTGGTCATCGACATATACGCATATCTTTGGTGGAAGGTAGTTGTCAATACTAGCTTCATTAGCTAAAATCAAGCACTAGTAAGGTAGTAGATCAATGAACCCATTATTTATCAGTAGTATGGTATCGTTGACCATAACCTTCCTACACATGCCACAATTATTGATGTTGCTACACATGTTATTCAATCATGATCTGTTACAATCATAAGCACATATTTCTATTAGCAACATGCATATACAAGTACATTTTATAAACATGTATATCGCACAAGCTTATCACTTGTCAAAGCATGCTAGCTGCAATTTCACAAATATTTCACTATGTATGTTAGCTAAATCGCTTGCTGCACGCAACCCTTATATTAACTGTTATCGTGTTGTTGAACAAAGCACCATCTTGGCATCTTAAATAATAGTGGGCCTAACCATAAACCCATATCCTCTTCATGTCAATCACCATTGCATATATTAATATATATGACATGTAGTCCATTTACAATTGCCATCATTTTGGATCTATGGTGTTCACCATCTACATACACTTCAGCAAAAACACTTTGCTTGATACCTTACTCCTCAAACATCCTTTAAATTTACACCAATATTGCTGGTGTGCTAAGCTTGATTATTATGGAAAAAATTGCCTTCTTCACCTCATAATAAACAAACTGATGACACTTTTATGGCAAAGCATCAACTCATATTAATCATTTTTGTTTGGAGGAGCACGTTCACCCAATCGGGCACCTTCTTGTACGAACAAAGCCAAAACAAGCTATTTGCGGTCATTCGTCGATCACATGGAGCAACATGATTTGGGTATTTATATCAATGCCAACTCCAATTCACTCAAAATCGGCATAAGATAAGTAACTATATCTTCTCTTTTACGCTCTTTCAATTTGAGCTATTGTCATGCCATGCTTTCATAAGTTTTGAGTATGCCTACAACATTTTGTAGATTTGGCAACACTTTCTAGGCCTCACATGCTAGATATGCCATGCTTCACATACCGGTCTCAATGATTCTTAAACATGTTTGCAAAATGCAAAATGTTATTAGCAACTTCATTACAAGTACATGCTATACACATATTCCATGCTTCTATTTAATTGCAATTCAATTAAATAAACATGTGACACTCACCTAAACAAATTATGCCACATCTAAAAGCTTGTGACACTTATAACTTAATTAAACATGCTTGGATAACGACATGATTGGGTTACGACTCGCTTGGGTATCTGATGTGCTCATATTATCCTATATTTCTATGCCTCTTAATCTTGATTTTTATGTTTAGTTCTCTTTATTTATGATTCATTTAAATTTTTTAATGTAGGTTTGTTTCATAGAAAGAAGAAAAGAAGCTAAAATGAGCTAACTAGGATTGAAAGGCAATGTGCAATCTGAAACTAGGAATCTGCCTGTGCAAAATACCCAACTTCGCCGAATTGCTGGGAAATGTTTGGATTGAATCAGACAATTAGACTTATATGTATGGAAAGCTACGGATGTCTACTTTTTGTAAAATTTTACGGATCTCGATTTCGATACTACTGGAGAAAGTTATGATTATTTGAGTGAAAATAGGTCAGACAGGAAACCTGCTCAGGAATTTACAAACATTCGTGGAGAACTCAAGTTTTGTGGCACAAGATCATCAATCCTAATGTTTCAAGGAAATTAATTCAGATGAGGATTAAATGATGAACTTATTCCTACTTCTACAAGAGATATTTCAAGGTTTTTCCATTCCAAATGAATAAAGGAATCTAAACCCAAGTTTTGCAAGGAAACTCCCAATCCATATCACCTTTGTAGAGGACATTTTGAGCTTGTTCTTGGGCTCTCCTAGTCCACCCAGGTATCCTAGTGTCATCAGGACTCCAAGTCTAACTAGGGCTCTTCACGTGAAATGTTCTTGAACCTTCCGGAATCTTCTTTCGCTTTCCTAGTTCAACTGGTACTCCTTGTGTCATTAGGATTCATTTTCCTGGTAGGAGTAGGTTTCCTAGTCGGATCAGGATTTCCTGGCTGGACTAGGAAAACTTCATTTCTTCATTTTCGCTCATTTCTGTAGCCCTTGTGCCTTGCCTCTACCATTTCTAACGTTCCCTTGCTTCTCATGTGCCTTTAAGCTCATTTCTTCTCCATTTGCTCCAAGGTACTTAAAAATAGAAACATTATTAAAATTGATTTATTTAAGGAAATAAGTAAGTAAAATATGAGGAAATAACTAGTAAAACATCGCATTAAAATGCTCCTATCATAGGGGAAAAGGTTTGAATTTCCAACATTATGTAAGTGATCAAACAAAGTAAGTTACCCTACTAAACTGGACAGGTCTTGAACTCCTATATGATAAAGGGGAAAGTGACCATGGTAGACAAGCTACTATACTTAGTTTGATTTATGTACTGCTCGTGTGACATAATGCAGTTAAACTTAAAGAAAGCTATAAGCATGAACATAGGAACTGTGGGACGGGAGTTTCTATATCAAAGGAGCCTTTGCTAGTAAATTCAGAAGCAACAAAATTTCTATTAGAGGCCAAACTGTAACACAACAAAGGGATGCTCACCCCTTGGATATCTCATTCATCAACATTAACCCCTATAAGGGTAAAGCCTACCCTGGTCAATAAATGCTTCCGAAAAAAGAAACTCAATATTAATTCCGTAAATCCTTAATAATCACCGGAAGAATATTTCAATAAATCTCGATAAATCAAATACTCAAATATTATCAACATGCCACTAAATATAAATTAAGAGGTTCCGATAAATCAACAATTAAAGGAAATCATTATATCCTAAAATCATATAATAAATCTCAACCGGGACATAATAAAATAAATCAAATACCGCATGCATATTTATTTAAAATCAAATGTCCACTCATAGTACTATTTAGGCAACCACACATACGGTTTTCTTCGTTGACCAGTAGCTCGGTACGTTGCCCTGTACACAATTATAATTTGTAAATAACAATTCGACAATTAAATACGATTCCAACAACATATCCTCATAAATCAATATTTCGATTTCTTATCTGATTTAACCCAAACCTCACCAATAACACCAATTCATTTATTTAAAGGTTCTAGGGCAGAACCAAGAGAAATCTGACGGTCGGATTCTCGTAAATTGATAACCAAACTATCGAGCTTCGGAAATTCAAAATCAATAACAAACCTCTCCGATTTCCACCAAAATCATATCTACAAGTTCTATAATTTACAATGGATTTATCTAGACAAAAATAGAGATTCAGAAATGACCCTACGCGCCTCCACGCGCCACCAACAGTGGCGGTGCATGGGCCCCACATGCCACTGGCCAACTCCGATTCTGGTCACCAAATTTCACCATAATCATCATCTCAACATTCTAAACATATTTCATAACTACAACATTGATCAATTTCAAGTGTATAGGCCAGATTTTACCTCAAACCCGAAATCCCCAAAATTTGCTCAAATCTTCGTTTTTCCTTCCTCCGGCTTAATTGAAGCAGAAAAGTTGGTGGGTTAGGATCGTGGAGGAAGGGGCTGAAACGCCCAGATGGTGGCACCACCTAAAATGGAAATCCGAGAATCGGCTAGAAAACCGAAAACGTGCTCGCGGGGATCGAGCTTGCTGCGCTGTCTACTGCCATTAACGTCGTACGCTGCTGCCACAGGGAGGAAGAGGAAAACGAGGTGGTCCAGACAGGGCCAGTTTCATAGCCGGGAGTGGCCGGAAACATCGCCGGTGAGGCCGGGAGGCTTGCTGCCGGCCAATTCTCTCTCTCTCTCTCTCTCTCTCTCTCTCTCTCTCTCTGCGGCTTCCCAAAATGGAAGCCCCAAAATTAGTGGGTTTCCCCTTTGGGAAACACCCAAAAAGATCTCCCAAATTTGCAAAATTATCAATGTGTTTCAACTCATATAACTTCTTCGTTACAGCTTCGATTTTAAAGTGTCACATGTCTACGAACTTGGTTTGATGTGCTCTACATCTTTCTAGAAGGAACTTTCCTCAAAAACTGATCCGAACAAAACGTCAACTCTTAAAATGACAACGCTAAGAGCTAGCGCGCAATTTAACCCTGTAAAATATAGTTGTCAGTATAGAATAAGTTAGGATCGTTCTAGCCGGGGATTGAGAGTACACCTGTAATTGCATAAAGAAATAAAGAATCAATAAAAAAATATAAAGTATTATTTACAACAATAAAACAAAGAATAAAAATATATACAAGTAAACACAAATAAGGGGGGGGGGG